>OX453277.1:30727093-30819593 GCA_949710005.1 Ricordea florida
GTGCCCTCATTTCACCTCCCTAAATCCTAATTTTTACTTTAGGGATTTTTCACTTTTTCTGAATCGCATTTTTTTGAAAAAGTGAAATCGGCCCCGCGCTGCCACCAATGGCCAACGCCCTCGAATGGAATGTGTGGAATGTTGAAGGGCTAATCACGTGACCCATTCCTATCACGAGTATGCGATAGGAAGGTTGATAGAGGGGGAGTGGGGCCTTACATGAAACTTTTGACCTCCCCCTCAATTCTAGAGAATATTCTCCGATCCTCCAAATACTCATTGAGATACATGCTACCCGCCATAACGGCGACCCATTTGACATAATTCTCAAATTTCGCCGATGGATCCGCAAGAAAGTGCTCTCTGAGGGCCTTACTGGCAACCCAGCCCAGAGCCGCGGAAAGGCCAATAAGAGTCGCAGAATAAGTAACGGTTTTCACAAACTTGTTTTCAGTCATTTTAAAAGAAACGATGCTAATGTTTAAATGACAACCATACCAGCAAATATAGATCCAAACCACGTTCCTAGAGGGGTGAGAGGTTTGAAAGCGGAGGCATCATTGAATCGAATCACGTTCACTCCCTCATCCGCCAATCCTCGGCAAACAATATATGTAAACATCCCAAAACTATCGGAGAACATGGTTATAGTGCCTTGCAGTGTGTACTTTATATTTGATCTGAACGTTTCGGGTCATAAGGACAACACCTTAGTCAACAACGTGGGGAGGAACCTCGTTTCCAGGCTCAGAGTTCTTTTTGGTGGAGAAGTTTTGCAAGATACCAATAAATTTGATTTATTCCAGACGTATCATGATCTGTATTTACCAAAGACGGAGCGTAGAAATAGGTTGAGACAAGGCATCTCTTCTGAAAATATGCGGAAACTTAGAACAAATGCGGGTGATAAGAACACTTCAAACGAAAAGGAGGTTACTCTTGCGACGCTTCATAACACTAGGTATGCAATCCCTCTAGATCATTCCATTCTCAGAGATCATGGGGTTTTCTATCACAGAGCGTTTACTGACTCGTTAAGATTTGAAATCACATTAGCCTCGGTTGATGATATCGTCGTCTATTCGAACACTGAGACCCCTCCAAATTATACAATGACGAAAATTGAGCTGGAGTATTCGTGCATCTCAAGTGATTATTTGGCTAATCAGGCACTGGCTTCCTACCAAGTGGGGAAAGGATTCACTTACGAACACAATCTCTTAGACAAAGTGTTCATGTTTTCCAGACCTAATGACGGTTTAATTAGAGAACATATAAATATCTCCAGAAGATCCATGACGGGTATCCTTTGCCTATTCACAGATGAGTATGCACCAGGAAAGAGAGATTCTGAAAGTTTTGTAAATCCGGGAATCACATCAATCAAAATTAGCTTGGATGGGAGACCAAACGAACTCTATTCCAATGGAATGGTGCCAACCGATTTATGGAGATCTGCTATTAAACGCTTTGGGCTGAATGATTCTATAAAAGAGGACGATTTCTACAGAGACAAATTCGCCTTGTGGATCGATTTGAGGTCCTATCCGGATAATGAAATTCATGGGAATGGCTATTCTAATACTCGTGGTGGTATTACATTTGAAATGACTAGGCAAAAGGGAGGAACCGGAATGATTACATGGGCTGGGTTGCCAGTAAGGCCCTCAGAGAGCACTTTCTTGCGGATCCATCGGCGAAATTTGAGAATTATGTCAAATGGGTCGCCGTTATGGCGGGTAGCATGTATCTCAATGAGTATTTGGAGGATCGGAGAATATTCTCTAGAATTGAGGGGGAGGTCAAAAGTTTCATGTAAGGCCCCACTCCCCCTCTATCAACCTTCCTATCGCATACTCGTGATAGGAATGGGTCACGTGATTAGCCCTTCAACATTCCACACATTCCATTCGAGGGCGTTGGCCATTGGTGGCAGCGCGGGGCCGATTTCACATTTTCAAAAAAATGCGATTCAGAAAAAGTGAAAAATCCCTAAAGTAAAAATTAGGATTTAGGGAGGTGAAATGAGGGCACATTAAAGTAGAATATTCGGGACTTGAATGTGAGAAATGACGTTTTCAGATTTTGCGCCAGAATGTCCCCTTTTCAACTACTACTTGTGCATTATTTTCAATGATATTTTGGGGGATATTTTCGAATTATTTTCAGGGAACTAGGGAACCTCTGATTAAATTGTTGGGAACAAGGGAACAAAAATTAGGAAGCAACTGGGTTTACTGATAGGGAACAAAGGAGAAAATTATAAAAAATGTAAGGGAACATGGAACAAGCAACGCATTCCCCCCCCCCCCACCCCCCTCAACTTAGAAGACAATAGGTACTCACATTTGATATGATTAACATATTCAATGATTAACATGCATATGTTTGGTTGAACTCCCACCGTCGTGAATGCGTCACTCGTCAGCCGAGGACCCGAAGTAGCGATTTACTGCGTCAAAGATAGTTCCTCTGATTCAGGCTTGCTTATCCTCGCTCTGCTAAAATGAAGAAAATCTATGTGTCAGGCATAGTTTATGCATGTTTTCAACTCCTAGTTTGCGGGTCTAAGCTACCAGGGATGTTATTTCCGAGAGACTCAGAGAGCCGAGAAGTGAAGGATTTGAGTGGATTTTGGAACTTCCGTTGTGATTCCTCCCCCAACAGAAATGAAGGTTTCGAGCTTAAATGGTATTCCAAACCTCTTTGGCAGGTATGAACCTAACGGTATACAGGCTTGTGTTAGATTGATGAACACTGTTCGAGATAAAAATGAGATCGCTCATGATGAGTCTCTCTATCACGTGAGAGTGTCATTTTCATTTCATGATGATCATGCTGAGCCGGTCTACAGATGTTTGAAAACAAGAAATTGGGATAATCAAAGAAGTTGATGAAATAATTTGTACTAATACCTTACGGTGGTACAAATTATTTTAACAACTTGTTTGCAATGATCATCCCATTATTTCTTGTGTTTCAATTCCCCACCGACGCAGCCCCAGTTCCTTTAGAAACTACCCCACGATACCTATGTTTGACTTTGGCATATTTTATGCAATGGAACTAATTCATAAGTCATGAAAATTAAGCTTACAGTTAAAGATGTTTTGAATCTTACCGATACAACTTGATTTTGTTCATAATTTCCCAATAACATTTTCCATTTGTTATCCTGTAATGTTTACTTTGTACGTAAATTAGACAAAAAAACTTTGTGCATATTGACAAAGTACACATGCATTTATATAACACACTTTATTAGGAAATATGCTAACAGAAAAAAGGATCCTCTAATACCACAAAAAGCGCAGCATAGTTAATTTTCTCATGGAAGTAAAATGAGTGGCTAGATCTCCATATCACTTCCGTACTTCATAATGCCTTCAGTAGCCATATTGTTCTTTGAAAACAAGAAGTGTTTGTGCATTATTCTGAACAAAACAGCTGCAGGATGCATAATGAAGTACTATGGGGTGATGCAGAAATCTAGCGAAATGTTTTGAAGCCCCTTTGTTTAATGAAATCCATTATTTAATTCTTTCTGTGTGCATCTTTTGAGGCCGCCAATGCACTTTGATAATTAAAAAAAAACATTTAAGACATTAATTGGTTGGCTAGATCTCCACATCACCCCAATACTTTATAATGCCTTCTGCAACCCTATTGTTTTGTTTTTTGAAAACAAGAAATGTTTGAGTATGCATTATTCTAAACAAAACATATTTAAGACATTAATTTGTTGGTTAGATCTCCATATTACCCCCATACTTCATAATGCCTTCTGTAGCCCTATTGTTTCATTCTTTAAAAACAAGAAATGTTTGAGTGTGCATTATTTTAAACAAAACAGCTACAGGATGCATAATGAAAGATGGGTGATACAGAAATCTAGTCAAATGTTTTTTAAACCCCCCTCTGTTTAAGGAAATCCCTTATTTAATTGTTTCTGTGTGCATCTTTTGAGGCCTCTAATTCACTTTGATAAAAAATAATATAAAAATATTTAAGACGTTAATTGATTAGTAATCAAATGTTTTGCAGACAGGCAAAGTTATTCCAATGCCGGTTCCATCAAGCTACAATGATATAACACAGGACAGGACTTTGAGGGATTTCATTGGATGGGTGTGGTATGACAGGGAAGTTTATGCTCCAAAAACATGGAAGGAAAAGCAAACAAGAGTGGTTCTTCGATTTGAAAGTGCACATTATAACACTATAGTAGTAAGTTTTATTTACTATGATGCAAATGAATATATGAAAGACCATATATTTGAACTGCGGATTAATATGTAATGACATTAATTGATCATGGCAGTTATGCACACAACTTAAGCAGCTGTGAAATTAAAGCCTGAAAAAAAAAAAAACTCAGGCCTGAACGTTCAGGCCTGAGTTTTTTTTCAGGCTTTAATTTCACAGCTGCTTAAGTTGTGTGCATAACTGCGATGATCAATTAATGTCATTTCTTTTTATTTACTATATTATGTTTAGAAATATCGGGTAATCTTTGTATGAATTCCCCTTACAAATAGTTATGAATATTAATTCAATTAATTAATTATTGTTCAGTATCAAATAAGGAATTGACAAACTATTGTAAATTTAAAAAAGTCAGCATATCGAATCAGTTAACAAAAAAACCAGACTAATGCTGACAGTGTTAACCCTTTAAGTCTCTATAGTGGCTTTATAGATTTGACTCTGGCTAACGCCAGATGATTTTACTCGTCACAGGCAGACCCCTAGGTGGTATGGATAAGTTGGTAGGGTAACCTTTTCATTTGAACCCGGTGTAGCAGCCAAATGATGGTTAAATAAATGACTTAATTCATGCTATTAATAATAAACCAATCCCTCCCCTGTAAGTGCAAGGTATGATCAATATCCCACTTCTTGTAGCAGTATCAATACATTGTTAAGTAAAAGGTAGAAAGAATTTAAAACACTATCCAAATAATGTTATTGTATTTATAGGTGTTATCAAACCCCAGAGTAAATGTGAAGGAAATGTGAAGGGTTGGGATAAGTTATCATATGCAGATGTTCTTTTGACTTAGTTAATAAGTTACTTTGCATTTTGAAATTAAGTGATTCTCAGCTAGCTTACTTCATTTGTTTTCTTTTTATTTTAGTGGGTAAATGGAGAAGAAGTAATGAGGCATTCTGGAGGTCATTTACCGTTTGAAGCTGATGTGACATCACTGTTGTCTTACAAATCACCCAACAGAATCACTGCTGCTATTAACAACACACTTACACCTTCAACCCTTCCTCCTGGGAGAATAGAGTACCTCACGGGGGGAGACTGGTCAGTAAACCTATTACCTTACGTAAATGATTAGAATTACCCTCCCCGCTGGGACAATAGAGTACCTCACGTGGGGAGACTGGTCAGTAAACCTATTACCTTACATAAATGATTAGAATTACTCTCCCCACTGGGACAATAGAGTACCTTGCAGGGGGAGACCACTGGTCAGTAAATTTATCTCTTCATGTAAATGACTTATCTAAATTTTTGGTAATAACATTAATGGGAGTAAGACTGTAAAGCATTCTTCTAAGTTGAGGAGAATAATAAAATGTAAGTATAAGTAAGAATGATTGCTAAATCTCTAGTTTTGATGTGATGAATTTTTGTAACAGGTATCCTCCAGGATATTTCATTCAAGAGTTCTCATTTGACTTCTTCAACTATGCTGGCATCCATCGTCCAGTCAAACTCTACACAACCCCAGTAGAATATCTGTCAGACATCACCATAACAACCAGCCTGTCTGAAGAAGAGGCATCAGTAAAGTTCATTAGCATCGTGTCTGACAGCACTGCATCATCTAACGCATCCATGACATATGAACTTCAGGACAAGGAGGGAAATGTGGTTGATGTTGTAGAAGGCCCTGGTGTTTTTGAAGGAACTCTTGCTGTTAAAAACCCAAAGCTTTGGTGGCCTGTTGGTATGAGTGACGATCCTGCTTATCTGTACACTCTCAAGGTATTAAAAATATTTCAATAGATCAGTCCTCTTTTTGGCTGTAGCCCTTACAGCCATTTCCTTATAGTCTGCTTACCTTTTCACAGTGCTCGAAATTAGCGGTTGCCCGGTTGCCCGAGACAACTAAAACTTTGTTCGGGCAACCATTATTTTTTTAGGAAAAATAAAGGGCTAGTTGCCCGAGAAGAATTCGACGGACAACCTAGGAAAAAAATGAAGTACTTACATTACTGTGATGCTTAACAGAATAAAGAAGAGAAGCTATAAACTTGAGACACGAAAACAGCTGTTCTAAATGCGAGGTTTATCTCCTGATACTGATAAATAGATGAGGATCCATGACAATTTGTAAAACAAAGGAAATGGAAGTTTGTAACCGTCAATTGAACGCCGTTCGTTCGATTCAATAAGCCACGAAATAAGCTTGTCGTGTTCTCTTCAAACCCATACCTCCTCCAAATATTTCTTATTCACAGCACTTCGAAAACTATGAAAACAGAGGCATTCTGATAGGAGTATTATTTCTCTGGTCAAACCCTATAACTAGGCAAAAATCATAGAACATGTTAAGGGCAACCAAGTCCTTATCAGGGCAACCAATGTCAAGGGCCAGGTTGTCCGGCATTCGCCATAAGGACAACCTGGATTTTTTTCTAATTTCGAGCACTGTTTTCATCATGTGACATTTCCTTCTGACTTGCAATTACTTGCAATAGGATAAAAATCAATTAGCCTTCTTGCCCTCTTTCCATATCAACATACTTTTGTGTGTCTGTTTTTTTTTTTCCTTTTGGTGTTTTTGTACAGTGCCTCACTTAAATGAACTACCCACCTCTTCCTTTCTTAGTTAAGGGACACTCAACATTGAACAAAGAGAAAGCCAATACAAGACAGACATGACCAAATAACATGTATAATTTTGATTGGGCCAGACCAATTTGGGCACTCAGGATCACCTTTAGAAGTGGTCCCAAATACGGTATTCCAGTCATATGGAACTGAAATGGACAGTTCTACCAACCAAAATATCCAGATTATTTGGTTTAATGGTACATGTAAGTGCCTAAAATGTCTTCTTTCTCCTCTCTATAAATACTTGTAAGTTGCCCTCTCCTCATTCCCAATTGATGTTAGCACCCTTTTTATCTATCTTTCAGGTCACAACACACTCATCAGTATCAGATACGAGTGATGTCTATCGTTTGCCAGTTGGAATCAGATCTGTTGAGGTGAAGGGAACCGAATTTCTTATCAACAACAAGCCATTCTATTTCAAGGGTTTTGGCAAGCATGAAGATGCTGATGTGAGTTCAATTTGCTGTGATTTGGTAGTGGTCTGTGTATTTTATGTATGCTGTGTTTTAGTGGTAGTCTATATGTTAAAACTGTTCACCAATAGATGTGTTGGAGGGTAAGTGCCTTAAAAGGTAGGAAATGATGAGAGCGGTAATCTCCTAGCAGCAAGGAGGTTTCCATGGCAACCCAGCCACAGCCTTCCTCCGGCACCTGTCACGCAGCACTGATGAGACAGTGTGGAAATATACTTACGTGGAATACTTACCAGGGAGAGGAGGGGGGCCCAAACAAGCAGCGACCGAAGGCAAATGCAGACAAAGCAGGCAAAGCATGGTTATGGCCCTAGAACTCCCTAAATATGGACTTGTGGTAACCGCTGACCAGCATTGAATTGATTTAAACTTTGCCTAAATTTCATTTAGCCATATTTACACTCATCACCAAAAGAAGTTTTGGAGAGTAGGTGCCTTAATTCCATGGCAACCCAGCCACAGCCCACCTCCAAGGAAGACTCCAAGCAGTGGTGCTTGGATAAAGGAGGGTCTGAGGACTGCTTGGTGAAGGAGGCTAAAGCTAGCTACCATTGTGAGTAGCAGGTGTGACAGCCAGGGCAAAATCGCCATGTCAAGGGCAAGCCATGAAGTCTGTGGGTTGTATGCAGTGCTATTCAGCAACCCAAGACATCCAACGATGGAAAGGGGAGTGATGAATAACAGGTAAAACAAAATCTTAACCAGGAGTAGTCGATAAGTACGGTGGCCCACAACTGCCACGGCAAAACTTACTTTCTCACGGCAAAACTTACTTTCTCACGGCAAAACTTACTTTCTCGCGGCAAAACTTACTTTCTCACGGCAAAACTTACTTTCTCACGGCAAAACTTACTTTCTCACGGCAAAACTTACTTTTTCACGGCAAAACTTACTTTTTACTGGGTTATAGTTAACGTTTAGTCTCTCCCGATCCACTGACTATATATAAACATGGCGGACGAGGATAGGAGTTTCGAGTAAGATATTGGGAGTGATACTAAGCGTTCAATTCATGTTTCTGTTAGGAAGGTAGATAATTATCAATACAGCCAGTTATACATGGCAAAGGGCTATTGTGGTATTTGAATGGTTATTTCCTTGGAAGACAAGAAACATTTTGCAGATTTTGTAACACGCTGGTAACTACATAACAGTTTATTGATGGTGATCTGGTTGTTTTCATTATGTCAAGGCAAATCTTGTGTACAGTCAGAGTGTAATAATACAGAACAGAACTAATACACGATATAAACATGTGAAAAAATGTACCAAAAAAAGCTTTGCCGACATTCAGTTTTTGAGATTAAAAGCCAGTAACAATAGTCAGCACCCTTAAAGGTGCTGGGATTAATTCCTTTGCGAGCGAGGATTCAGATAATGTTTTAGTTATTGTAAATCAAGAGTGCCTAAAAAACTTAAGGTATGCAGTTATATCTCGTGCCCTGGAGCCTGCTAGAAGCACGAGGTTCTCATTTAACTGTAAAGTTTTTCGCCAATATTAGTTGGTCTTTTCAACCCATGAACATCCATAACATACTGAAAATATTCAAAGTGATCATTTCCTTCCTCTCTATTTCGATATAGCCAGAAATACAACCAGGACCATCTAGCATGGCTTGAACCTCGTTAACTACGCTGCGAATATCGTACTCCGGATTTCTTCTTGCTAAACCATACTGATCCTCAGACTTCTGTGAAACGTCCTTGCACTTACTTCAAGCTTATGATAGGCCGCTAGGAAGGCCAGGATGTCCTTGTACTCGAAGCCATGATAAAATTAATATTTTATGAGCGTTTCCTCGTCTACAGTGTCAATGCCAGCAGTGGCCATCTTCGGACACCTTAGTTTTAGGTCTTCCCTTCGTTTCCAGCTCTCCTCTGTCTGTTTGCCGTGAAAAGTAAGTTTTGCCGTGAGAAAGTAAGTTTTGCCGTGGCAGTTGTGGCCACCGTAGATAAGCAACTTATGAAACCAAGTCAGAGGTCACTGCAACAACAGAGACAATACATGGGCCAAGGTGTCTGCTGGGGTACGCCTTGTGAGCTGTGCCTAGGAAAGGTACCGGTGATGGCAACTGTAGCAAATATCTCTTTCATTCAGTGAGATAGGAGGCTGCAGGAAAGCAGCTGACCATTTGCAAGGAGGAAGAGGAGACCTTCCATGCTGCCATGTACTACAAGATATGACCTAAAGGCAGACACGACACAAAGTGGAGGATGACCTACGGAAATATACACATAACAATCTTTGCAGAATGGGTCAGTCTCGGATGCTTTAATGTGGACTTGAATGCAAAATGGCAATGAATATTAGTCAACAGAAATGTCATGGAGAGTCAGGTGGATAGCAGGATTAAACTCCAACTAGGAGGCAATACAATGAATTCAGATGCCTGAAGAAAACCAAAGTATGCCAGGGTTGTTACAACCCAGAACATAGTATGGTCCTGTATGGAAAAGGACAGCAAGTTGTGGATTTTCAGCATGTGGTGGTCTGAAATAGTTATTCTGGCAGAGCTTGATGAGCTGAGAGTCTTCATAATGCCTTGCACAACACATTGCAGTTGAAGAAAAAATATTTATTATTTTTATTAGTTATAGTTATTAATAATTATGATTAAAATTAATTGAGTAAAAATAATTAATAACTATTGTTATTATTAAGAATGCTAATTATTTTATTCTAATTTGATGAATTATTTGTGACTTGTTCTTTTAAGATATATTGACTAATAATTGTTTTTTATTAGATTACAGGTATATGAAATAGTGGTTTAGCATTGCAGTGGAGTAGCATTTCAAACGGGGAGTTACTGAACATTTCATCCACTTCATGCCACAGAAAGAGAAGGGAATAATTTTTTCATATGCAGTCCATTTTTTAGACAGATATATATTAAGAAAAATATACCTACCCGAAAATGAGGAATATGTATTTTTCGCACTCTAAGAGACCCCTGACCTTATTTAAAAAGTTACAGATTCTTAAAACTTTCTTTCAGTAAAGTCTATTTTTTAAGTTTAAACCTGTTGGACACACCTTCTGTTAACTAGATACGTGGTAAAGGTATGGACTATGCTATCATCGCTAAAGACTTCAACATGATTCACTGGCTTGGGGCGAATTGTTTCCGCACAAGTCACTACCCATATGCAGATGAGATCATGGACATGGCTGACCAGCAAGGCATTGTGGTTATTGATGAAAGCCCAGGGGTTGGAATCAAGAAGTGAGTGGTACTTTTCAGTTGAAAAAAAAAAACTGGTTTCATTGTGGTGGGAAAAAATGACAATCTTAGATGATGATGTTTTGCAATATAACTTGTCATTGTTGTGGGAAAAACAATTTTGCTGATGGTATAAAGTCAATGGTACCTCTCGACAATAATGGAAACACCAAAAAAAAAGATATGGTCAGACTCAACTTAACTGTTACTATTGCAGAAAGAAGTTCAGGAAAGACGCATTTCACCATCACCTCCCTCATCCCTTACCCTCCTTTAACAGCCTAACAGGGGTGTATGTTTTCAGGGCAGTGTATTGAATAGGTGGCACACTGTTACTATCACAGAGAGAAATTCACGATTGTCTCGCCAAAGCATCACACCCTCTCTCTCTGCCTGCCTCTAACATCTGCAGTGGTTTGCATGTTTTTAGGATAGTTTGATAAGTAGCATACTGTTGCTATCGCGGAGAAAATTTTGCATGGTAGAATATCTCCTTCCTCTCTGTAGCCTACCTTTCCCATAGTCGCTGGTTTGTATGTTTTAAGGACGATGTTTAGTTACAGCGGGTACATATTGTGTTTCTCTTGCAGAGAGATCTTAAGAATAAAACTTTGCATGACCTATCCCCCTCCCACTTCTGCGGCTTATCACTTCTTCCTTGCTTTATGTGTTTTTAGGACAGTATGTTGAAGTAAGGAGTATTCTGTTTCTATCGCAGAGACTACTTCAGGAATGACACTTTGCACCATCATTTGGACGTTATGGCTGAACTGGTTCGCCGCGACAAGAATCGCCCATCAGTCGTGCTTTGGTCTGTGGCTAATGAACCGGCTTCTAATAAACATGCAGCTGAGTCTTACTTCAAGTGAGGACACTGAAGTGGTTTTTTTGAAAGCAACCTATTTTCCTTGTTTCCAGGCATTCTCTGGTTCCATTGTTTATGCAAAGTCTGGGGAGGGGTATCTCTTGGTGATGTCACAGATTACTGTTTTGTTCATCTTTGACTTAGACCTGGGGAGATTCTGGAGGAGAGGGCTGATTGAGCCATTTCCCTGTTTAGGTGCCATTTGACTGATCCTAATAAAGATGCTAATGTTTTGACCAATCAGCTGTCACTAAAACAATAAGTTGTGAAGCCATTAGGTGTGATTGTATTCAGAATACATAAGGGGCTGGTTGTTTGAAGGCCGATTAGCGCTAACCCAGGGTTAAATTTGAACATGGGTTTCTTTTCCTCTTTTTAAAAAGCGTTTTCTCCGATAACTTTCTCTATTTTATTCAGAGCGGACAATCATCATATTGTATTCAAAAAGAATTATACTGAATGTGCTTTCTAAGCTCTCATATCTGCATTTAAATTTTGCACTAACCATGGGCTACCTTAACCCTGCGTCGAACAACCCGGCCTAAATGTAAAGACTAAAGCTAAACAATAGTTATAGTAAATTTGTAATGTCAGTGTTTTATTTTTGTTTTATTTTTCTTTGTATTCAATCACAGCATTTGCAGTGTTTTCCCTCTTGTGACTCAATTGACCTGCTCGTCAATGGCGTCCTGACACGAGTCTTATGAGTCTCGATGATTTGTATTGTTTGAAGTTAATTTGTTTTTTTATCGCCACTAACCGCCGCTATTGATTAGAAGCTTGGCATATCAATAGCGTCCACGGCTCCATTGAACCGTGACGATGGCGGTTTTTTGGCCAACGCTTATGTACACCTTGTAATTAAGGAACACCATTCATCGCGGGTGTAAAAGGTGCTTCACAGCCTTGCCCAATCACCCCTGAAGTAAACATTGGAGATGAGTGTCGAAAGGTCGGGTCGGTGAATTGTACCTTTTTAGGTTACAGTCTTTATCTTAAACCAGCGTAGCATCAAACTATAAGAAATTGGTAAATCAAACGAGTTGATTAAGTTAGTTATACCACCGTCAGGTAAAAGGGAAGTGCTGACGTTTCGAGCGTTAGTCCTTCGTCGGAGCGAAGGGCTAACGCTCGAAACGTCAGCACCTCCCTTTTACCTTACAGTGGTATAACTTAATCAACTCGTTTGATTTACCCAATTTCTTGTATTTCAATTTCCCACCGACGCAGCACCAGTTTCTTTAGAAACTATCCCCACAATACTTAGCATCAAACTATGTCTGATTGTCCTCCTGGTTGCAATGTGCACTTTTCCTTTAATTAATTTGTTTTGTTTTCATACTAGATCAGTAATCGAGTTTACTCGCACCCAGGACCCAACTCGTCCTGTTACCTTTGTGTCTTCTGCTTCAGCAGAGACCGATAGAGCGGTTAGTGTCTCGCTTCTGTGACTAACGTCCTTATGCACTCGTCACTTTACCTTATCAACTTGTTAAAGGCTTACGATCCATTGTAGTGACAAAAGGTAGAACCACACTCTGTAGTGAAACAAACAGTATCACAGTACAAAACTGTCCAGTACTATCAGTTATTGTCGAGCTGCCTGATCCACAGACAACAAAGTTAGAACCACACTGTGTAGTACTGAAACAAACAGTACCACAGTACAGTAGTGTTCAGTAGCTTCTTAAAGAATGGTCACACTGCTTGGTTTGATTCACAGATGGAAAAGTTAGAACCACACTGTATAGTAAAACAAACAGTACCACAGTACAGTACTGTTCAGTAGCTTTACAAAGAATGGTCACACTGCATGGTTTGATACACAGATAGAAAAGTTAGATCCACACTGTATAGTAAAACAAACAGTACCACAGTACAGTACTGTTCAGTAGCTTTACAAAGAATGGTCACACTGCATGGTCCACAGACAACAAAGTTAGAACCACACTGTGTAGTACTGAAACAAACAATACCACAGTACAGTACTGTTCAGTAGCTTCTTAAAGAATGGTCACACTGCTTGGTTTGATTCACAGATGGAAAAGTTAGAACCACACTGTATAGTAAAACAAACAGTACCACAGTACAGTACTGTTCAGTAGCTTTACAAAGAATGGTCACACGGCATGGTTTGATGCACAGATAGAAAAGTTAGATCCACACTGTATAGTAAAACAAACAGTACCACAGTACAGTACTGTTCAGTAGCTTTACAAAGAATGGTCACACTGCATGGTTTGATCCACAGATAGAAAAGTTAGATCCACACTGTATAGTAAAACAAACAGTACCACAATACAGTACTGTTCCGTAGCTTTCCAAAGAATGGTCACACTGCATGGTTTGATCCACAGATAGAAAAGTTAGATCCACACTGTATAGTAAAACAAACAGTACCACAATACAGTACTGTTCCGTAGCTTTCCAAAGAATGGTCACACTGCATGGTTTGATCCACAGATAGAAAAGTTAGATCCACACTGTATAGTAAAACAAACAGTACCACAGTACAGTACTGTTCAGTAGCTTTCCCAGTAGTAATCACACTGCTTGGTTAGACCCACAGATGAAGCACACTGTGTAGTAAAAATTTGTATCACATTGGGCTCAAGTTCCTAAGTGCTGTTGTTGTCGTTTTATCATAAACAGGTTCAGTTTGTGGATGTGATTTTGTGTAATCGTTACTACGCTTGGTACCAAGATTACGGACAAACTCAGCTCATCAGTCATCAGTTAGAAAAGGAGCTGAGGGACTGGTATAACACGTTTAAAAAACCTGTTGTACAGTCCGAGTATGGGGCGGGATCAGTCGTTGGACTTCATATGGTAAACGGGTCTTTTTTTTTTGCATCTTGAAATCAGAACTTTTCCTTTTTTAACACTGATTTCATTTACTGAAAAACTGATGTGAGTCTTCTTTTCTTCATAGGACCCTCCTTTCATGTTCAGTGAAGAGTACCAGGTAAAGGATTCGTAATTAGTCAAAAGTGAAGTCAGTTTCAACGTGACATAGTCTTGTAAGGGGTGGGGGCTTGCCATCTGTCGGGTCATACCAGCTGAGCCAGTCATTTCTAAGAAAGTTAAGCATGACCCCACTTATAAACAAATTGCGACTATTGGTTCTTTCAGGATGCCGGTGCGTCAAGATACCGAGGGGTGTTTTCGCGCCAGTGTTTTCGCGCCAGTGTTTTTGGCGGGTTCGCCAAGCTGGACCTTTTTACCTTTACGCTCTAGGTGACTAGGAATGTTGGGAAGGGTTTATTTTGTCAGGAGTTATAAGCTCAGCACTTCGTCAGTTTTATCTTAAAACATTTCTGGAACTTGCTATCAAAAATGGAGTGACACGATGTGAGAGCCAATTATAAGGCGAACGTAAATGTATGACTGAAACAAGTGTTGGTTTTGACAAACGTTTTTCCCTTTATCGGACGGAAAATTGTTTCGCCTAAACCGACAATATAATTTGCCAGTAAGTTTTGTTCGACAGTTTTTGGCTTATTTTCTAATGTTTTTTTTTTCGCCGTAGGTAGAGACAATTCAGCAATACTTTCCCGTGTTTGACAAACTGAGGAAAGAATTTTTTGTTGGTGAACTGATATGGAACTTTGCGGACTTTATGACCAAGCAAGGTGATTGAAGTGAATCTTATTTCGTATCATGAAGTATTTGCTTGTGTAGAGTAACGAACTAGAATCCTCTATAACGACGGCATTCGAAAGACAACTTAGTTTGTTGGTCATCTGTATTCTTTTCTACGTGGCATTGTGGTCTGAAGTTGTTTCTGCGGGGATTGCTACTTATCAGCGGGTACAATTAGCAACATACTGCATTCGTTCACATGATGCATTCACTCACTTGCAAAGTAAAGAGTCTTACCAAGGCACGTTCTGACAGATACCTTAAATTCACGAACTTTGAAGGTTACTCTTTTCTCGTTTCCAGAGGGCAGGCTCTGGGAACGAGATTGAATTGCATCTATTTATACTACTACTTGAGAAATTTCTGTAATTTGATTGGCTAAGAGCAGTGGTATTTCTGCTTTAATTTGAAATACCTACATATAAAAATTACAAACGTTTTGCAAGTAGTAGAAACAAATAATAGCATGATTTGTACGGGATATTTGCACAAATACCACTCGAGATATTTTAAAATTGCCTAAAATTTCACTCGCCTAACGGCTCTTGAAATTACGTACAACAATTTTGAAATATCCCTCGTGGTATTTATACCAAATATCACTACAAACCATGCTGTTACCTATACTGGTAGTGGTCGCGCGCATAGACCGTTCAGCATTTACCGCTGAAGCACTATATGTTGACTTTCAGCTACAAAACGTGTGGTATGGAACAGAAAAGGGATCTTAACCCGTCAAAGACAGCCCAAAGCTGCTGCCCATGTTCTGCGCCAGCGGTATCTTAACATTTCTCAGGAAACCTCTCAGAGGAAGACTGAAGACATGAACGATGGACTACTTGATTTTTAGCCATGTCACATCCGATTTGGCAAAAGGAATTATATGGTTTTACCTTTTCACTGGTAAAATCAGATTATATTCTCGTTACAGAGTACTATACACTTCCTTTTATAGAAATGTGAATATATGAAACTTCATACATGTGAGCTGTGGAAGAAAGAATTAACAAGTGAAAGATCATCGCAGTTGTGTAGGCAACTGAAGCAATTACGAGGACAAGACCAGAAAAAAATTCAGGCTTCGAACCCACGAGTTTGTGACACCATTGCAGTGCTCTAACCAACTGAGCTATCAATCCATTTGGGAGCTTCTTGTGCATCGGTTCGAATCCCGTTCAAGTTCGGATTCTGTTTCAGGTTTTATCGTCGCAGCTGCTTCAGTTGCGTACGTCACTGCGATGATGTTTCACTTGATAAATACTTCCTTGTAATTTTGGAAAATTTGCTTTCAGTGATTGCTTAAATACTGTTTCGCTCTCTATTAATGAGATAATTGGCTCTGAATTAATTAAAGAATCCTACGCGCGAAAACGTAACAATGACTAATTAACGGTAATTAGGCCATAACGAGAAACAGGAAACACGGAGACAACCATCGGGTAAATATCTCTCTTTCTAAACATTGTAACTGATTTCATTGTATCTAAACTAATCGATGATATATTTCACTAGATTTCGAACACGTAATACACGCAACATAATCCAAGAAAACGTAACAAGAGTGTGTAACAGTTTGAAACTGATCGTTGAATAAAATACATCACAAAACAATACATTCGAAATCCGATGCTGAAATGGCAGAAGAAGCAAAGAAAATAAGGACAACCGCGAAAACACGCTTCACGAGAAGAAGGAACGAATTCTTGAAGTCCGTCAGAGAAAATAGAGGTATTGACACTGTAAAGAGAACTTTTGCTGACCTTCATGAAGCATGGAATACAGTCGAAGGTAAGCACGATCTTTATACCCTACACTTAAGGGAAGAAGAAATTGAACAAAACGAAACATGGATCAACGAATTACAAGAACTGTACAACGAAGCAGCAGCTATCCAAATTCAATATATAAACGATCAGGTTCAGCTCGAGAAAAAGCAAAGAGAAGAAATAAGTCGCCAAGAAGTGATAAGAATTGAGCAGGAGAAGTTTCAGCGATTGTTAGATCAAATGAACTTAAGGAAGAAATCACAGGAAACAATCTTTGAAACCCTTACAAATTACGCTCAAAGCCTAATGGAATCACATGACGGTGGCCAAGACGCGCCTGCGCCTTACGCAAAACCGCGAGAGAATTGGAAGTTACGCTAGCCAATTGCAATGAACTACACAACAAACTACTCGAGCTCCTGAACACCGAGAGAGCAAAATACGAGATTAAATGGATCCGTGAAATTTACGAGCGCTACAACGAAATGAGTGGCAAAATCGAATCATTTATCGCCAAAAGAAAAGAATGTCGAAAGCGCGCAAAGGCAAAATCCTCTACAATTGGAAAAGGTCAAGATGCCTTCGTTCACGGGCGAAATAAGACACTATCCTAGATTTAAAACCGACTTTGAAAGGCAAGTCATGCCGACGATAAGCATCGAAAACGCACCTTATATACTTCGTTCATGTCTCAGCAAGGAAGCAGCTAGTACGGTAAAAAGTATTGATGACGATCTCGATGCTATGTGGAAGCGACTAGATGAGAAATACGGCGATCCCGCAAAGGTTGTAGACGTTATAATGAACGGCATACAGAATACGCGAAACATTAAGGACGGCGAAAACAGGCGACTCATAGAATTTATCAACATCATAGAAGACGGCTACAGAGACCTGAAGAGATTAGGATTAGAAAAGGAAATTACCACGACGAGCTCTGTGAGCATAATCGAAAAGAAATTGCCAACTGACCTGAAAAGGGAATGGTCGAAATTAGTGACCTGCGAAAGCAGCACTATTGATAAAACGGACAAGTTCCCGAGTCTCCTGAGATTTCTTCTCGATCAAAAGCAAGCCATCGAATACGAAAACTCCGACTTGCGTACAATTGGTAACGACTTCAAGACCCAAGGCTCTGCATATTATTCAGAAAAGGACGACGATAGAGTAGCTACCCCGAGTGCGAGTAGCTACCCCGGGTACGATAGAGTAGCTACCCCGAGTACAAGACGCATTAAATGTCTGATTCATGAAGGAGCTTACCATTGGATCGGCGAGTGCAAAGTCTATCTTTCAAAAACTGTGGATGAGAGGAGAGCAGTCCTAAAGGAAAAGGGTGCCTGCTGGTCATGCCTCAGACGCGGTCATAGAATCCAAGATTGCAGGAACAAGAGAGTATGTGGAGTGAACGACTGCACGAAAACACATCATATGACTTTACACAAAGAAAGACAAAAAGCCGACGCATCGACAAATACATGTAATAACAAAGCAGTAGATACCCAGTGTTTATTGCAAGTTCAAAAAATTCGAACAAAAAAGGGATGGATTAACGTGTTGTGGGACAACGGCGCTTCCCTCTGTTTCATCACGAACAAAAGAGCGAAGGCGGAAAAGCTCAAAGGGATAAAAACTGAACTATCATTAGTAAAGGTCGGAGGAGTTCGCGAACAATTGGTGTCGTATAAATATAAGATCCCACTGATTGACAAGAAGGGACAAGAGCTGCAGATTGATGTATACGGTATCGACAAAATAACGTCCGATATTCCGACTTTAAACTTAAATGGTGTATACGAGCTGTTTAAGAATGTACCGAAGAAAGAAATAGAAAGACCAACAGGGGAAGTAGATTTGTTAATCGGCTACGAATACGCCGGCTTTCACCCGCAAAAGGAGCAGAGTTCTGGACACTTGCTTTTGCTAAAGAATCGATTCGGCAGATGCATAGGAGGAACTCACCAACAAATTAAAATAACAAAGGACAGGTACGAACTTAATAACGTGGAAGTACTACATATATCATCTCCAAGCGTGGAAGACTTTTATAACATAGAGAACCTCGGCATTGAATGCACTCCACGGTGCGGAGGATGCAAATGTGGAAAATGCTCCCTGGGTAGCAAGAATTATACAATTAAAGAGGAAAGAGAGCTTGCGCTAATTGAAAGGAACATTAACTACGACAAGGAAGCCAAAAGATGGATCGCTCAGTATCCATGGATTAAGGATCCTAATGATCTGCCTGACAACAGAAAAGTTGCCTTTGGAAAACTGATTTCAACTGAAAAACGACTTACAAAAAATTCAGAACATGCAAAAGTCTACAAAGAACAAATACAAGATATGGTTGATCGTGGAGTAGCAAGGAAGCTTTCGATTCAAGAACTAGAAAACTATAAAGGTCCAATCCACTATATTTCACACCACGAAGTTCTAAAACCAGACTCCAAATCTACTCCCGTTAGAATTGTATTTAACAGCAGCGCAAATTATATGGGACACGTGCTGAATGACTATTGGGCGAAGGGACCAGACCTACTGAATAACATACTAGCTGTCCTCATAAGATTCAGAGAACAACGAGTAGCCTTCATTGGTGATATTAAAAAGATGTACCACACCGTTGGAACAGAAAAACTTGACCAGCACTCACATCGCTTTCTTTGGCGTGACGGAAAAAATGAGAGAACCCGATACTTACGTAATACAGAGGGTATCATTTGGCGATAAACCCTCCGGCGCAATAGCGACTGTTGCTTTGAGGAAAACCGCAGAAATGGGCAAGGAACACTTTCCAGAAGCCGCCCAAATAATTCTTAACAGCACATATATGGACGATATCATTGATAGTGTAGACACACATGAAAGGGCGAATCAACTTACAGATGACATACAAAAGTTATTAGAGGAGGGAGGATTCAAGCTAAAGGAATGGACCTACTCGAATGATAACTCGAACAGAGATGATACAGAGATACCTGTTGAGCCTTCTACGGCCACTGAAAAGGTTCTGGGAGTCGTATGGGATCCTAGACAAGATCATTTTAAATTTACAGTTAAATCGAGTTTCTGTCCCAAGCGAAAGAAAATGCGAATTCAGAAGAACAAGACACCCACGGATATTCGATCCATCCATGGTAATCCAGACGTTATGACCAAACGGATAATTCTCTCTCAGATTAACAGCATATATGACCCACTTGGACTAGCTGGACCGTATACCGTAAGAGCTAAAATACTTATGAGAAGACTGTGGACGAACGAAACCAAGATAAACTGGGACGATCCTATACCAGAAAAATACAAACGTGAATGGGACACATTTTTAACGACTTGCCAGACATGAAAGAAATCACAATAAAACGATGCATCAAACCAAGTAACTCACTCGAAGATCCCGTTCTTATTATATTCAGTGATGGATCGAATGACGCTTATGGCGCATGTGCCTACGCTAGATGGAAATTATCGACAGGAGGATTTGATAGTCATCTCATTCTATCAAAGAATCGCCTCGCCCCAGTCAAAAGGATCTCAATTGACCGAATAGAACTGTGCGGTGCATTGCTTAACAAGAGAATTAAAACAATTCTACAGAAACAGTGTAGGTACAAATTCCAACGATATTACCACATTGTCGACTCTCAAATAGTACACGCGATGATACACAAAGAATCGTATGGGTTTAATACATTCGCTGCAACCCGCATAGGCGAAATTCAAGAAGGTACCGAAAGAGACGACTGGTACTGGACCGAAGGTAAATATAACATTGCTGATTGGTTAACGCGTGGTAAAACCCAACTGAAATAAATCTCAACAGTAACTGGCAGAAAGGACCCGAGTTTCTTAAGTTACCAGAAAGCGGATGGCCCATATCAAAGGAAACAACTACACAACGACAACTACTGGACACGTTAAAGGTTCTCGCGTCAATTAATGTAACGAGCCTTGCTGAAGAGAACACACTTGCGGACCGAATTAATATCAACAAGTACTCGAATTTTGAGAGATTATTAAGAGTGACCGCTAGAGTACTAGCACTATACAAGAGAACACCAAGAGTATCATTCCGAAATATAACCAAGGAACTGACAACTGAAGACATCGCAGATGCGGAACTATTCTGGATTAAGCACGCACAAAAGATAATGTATGAAGATATCAAAAGAGGAAGATATAAGCGACTCTGCCCTCGAACATCTGACGACGGAATATATGTAGTGGGGGGACGCGGACAACGATGGATAGAGATGAGTTACAACAAGCAAGAGCTCATCTTACTACCTTATGAACACCGATTTTCTAGACTTTACGCAGAACACATTCATCAAAGAGGCCACCTTGGAGTACTATCCACAGCTAGTAAAATTCGATCAAGATTTTGGATAATTCGATTACTTAGATTGGTTAAAAGTATCAAAAACAACTGCGTAACCTGCAGAAAACTTGAGAAAAAACTTAGCGAACAAGTGATGGGAAAGTTACCCATCGAAAGACTGAAACCAGCGCCAGCATGGCATTCCACAGCTCTTGATTTGTTTGGACCCTTTAAGATTAGAGATGAAATAAAGAAGAGAACGACGGGAAAGGCATACGGTGTAATATTCAACTGTCTTACTACTCGAGCCGTCCATGTGGACATCTCGCCAGATTACAGCACACAGAAATTTCTAATGGTATTGAGACGTTTTGTGTCCATAAGAGGTTATCCGTCAAAGCTATATTCAGACAATGGGCCCCAACTTGTATCAGCCAATGAAGAATTAAAAAGAATAATAAAGGACTTTGATCAAGAATCACTTAAACAGTTTGGAGTGACGCAAGGCCTTCAATGGATATTCTCATCTGCCGACGCTCCATGGCAAAATGGCGCGTCAGAAGCACTTATAAAATCGATTAAGAAAGCAATTACAATAGCTGTTGGTGAGAGCGTGATGACATTCTCGGAATTACAAACAGTGTGTTTCGAAGCAGCCAACCTAGTAAACGAGAGACCAATAGGTAGACACCCAACCTCACCAGACGATGATTCCTATCTATGCCCAAATGATCTTTTACTTGGTCGATCGACCTCTCGAGTACCAAGTGGACCGTTTACACAAATGGAAAACCCGCGATACAGATTTGAATTTATTCAGAAAATCGTAGATAACTTTTGGAAAAGATGGACTAGAGAATATTTTCCGAGCTTAATCATACACCAAAAATGGCACACCTCCAAGAGAAACCTTAAACAGGGCGATATCGTTCTTATTCAAGATTCAAACCAGGTTAGAGGTCAGTGGAAACTTGGAAAAGTTTCTGAAGTATTTCCAGGAGAGGATGGCAAAGTTAGGAAGGTGCATGTAGTCTACAAAAACCCCAAAGCAGGAGAACCCTTGCACAAATATTCTGGAAGAGGATACGTTACAGTGGAAAGATCGGTTAACAGGCTGGTATTGGTAGTACCGGTCGATGAAAAAGACTCTAACTAAGATATTATAAAAGAGAAATATACTGAACATTAACATTTTTCATATTATAAATTTGGCGGCGGGAGTGTTTCGCTCTCTATTAATGAGATAATTGGCTCTGAATTAATTAAAGAATCCTACGCGCGAAAACGTAACAATGACTAATTAACGGTAATTAGGCCATAACGAGAAACAGCAAACACGGAGACAACCATCGGGTAAATATCTCTCTTTCTAAACATTGTAACTGATTTCATTGTATCTAAACTAATCGATGATATATTTCACTAGATTTCGAACACGTAATACACGCAACATAATCCAAGAAAACGTAACAAGAGTGTGTAACAGTTTGAAACTGATGGTTGAATAAAATACATCACAAAACAATGCAAATACCCTTGGAAATGACAAGTTTCTTAATTCCCATCAGCTGTTTGCATGATAATATAGTTTTCTTGTAAGGAGATCTTGTAACTTTTGTCACTTCTGAAAATGGAAGGGTTGGGAAACTCTCCTTGCTCGTTGATCTCTTCGTGCAAACGTCATTTTTTAATAAATATCATATAATATATAAACAAACCTTAGTGCATGGAAACATCTGATTAGATCGATGGAAATCTGGTAAAGCAATTTGATTGCGAAAAGTAAGGAACTGATATTAACACTCGTTTAAGCGGTGATCGTCAAAATTTCACTGAGCGAAAGTAAATCGCTTTTATAGATAATAATAATAATAATAATAATAATAATAATAATAATAATAATATAATTTATTAATTTATATAGCGCAATTAATTATTAAAAATATTCTAATGCGCTTTACAATAGTTAAAAAAATATATGTTATAAAATCTATTTACATTGAATTAAAACAATAAATGCTAAAATAAGTTAATAAGATTGACTAAATAAAAATGTTTTCAAGTTAGCTTTAAAAGTCTGCAAGTCACTGGATTTGCGTATGTATAATGGTAAACTGTTCCAGACCCTAGGTCCGGCAACCGCAAATGCTCGGTCACCAAATGTTTTACAGTTTGTTCGTGGAATCACAAGGAGATACTGATCATCACTACGCAGTGCATAGCGCCCAGGAGCCTTCAGGTGTAATAGCTCAGATAAGTAAGATGGAGCGCAGCCACGAAGAACTTTAAAAACCAACAGCGCGATCTTTAATCTGATCCGGGAGACAACCGGAAGCCAATGAAGTTGAACCAACACAGGAGTGATGTGGGAGTATCGTGGAAGAAGGCACGTGACACGTGCTGCAGCGTTGAGTACACGCTGTAAGCGATTAAGCTGGTACTGCGAAACACCGTAGAGCAGAGAGTTGCAATAGTCCACGTGAGACGTGACGAATGCGTGAACCAAAGTTTTGGTAGCAGCCTCCGATAGAAACTTCCTTATTTGCCTAATCTTGTAAAGACCAAAGAAGGCCTTACTACAGACCTTCCCAACATGCGCATCCATTGACAAATTCTCGTCGAACCAGGCCCCAAGATTGCGGACAGACGAGGTTGACACAATCTCAGAATCTCCGACTTGAACGGAGCCCATACTTATCTTTGCAAGTTGCTGACGGGAACCGATAATCAAAAATTCCGTCTTGCTATCATTAAGCATTAACATATTATGGCCCATCCAAGCTCGAACATCAGTGATGCAATCCTCCATAGCTCGGATCGCTTGATCTTGTGAAAGGGTGGACGTAGGGTGAAACGAAAGATAGAGTTGTGTGTCATCAGCGTACCCTTGTACCGAGGGCAGGTGCTTTTCCATCACATGAAACAACCGAGAAGCGTACATGATGAATAACAAAGGGCCCAAACAGCTTCCTTGTGGAACTACACTAGAAAGGGAGAAGTCCCGAGATTGCTCCTGCTTGATGGTTACACGTTGCACCCTCTCAGGCATAAATGATGTTATCCAGGAGAGAGCAAGATCACTGATGCCAAAGTCACACTCTAGAAGATCTGCCAAGATAGAGTGATCTATCGTATCAAAAGCCGCACTAAGATCGAGCAAGACGAGCAAAGTAACTTCTTGCCTGTCCATGCTGAGGAGAATGTCATTCTGTACTTTAAGCAAGGCAGTCTCAGTCGAATGATGTTGTCGATAGGATGACTGATTATACGGTAGAGGTGCATGCTCAGAGCAGTGGGCGAGAACCTGCAGTATCACTACGTTCTCAACAGTTTTAGAAATAAAGGGAAGGTTGGTAACCGGACGAAAGTTTTTATACACAAGTTCAAGACCAGGCTTCTTAAGTAATGGTGAAATAAGTGCAACCTTCCAATTGTCAGGTACACTGCCGCTGACCAGAGACGAGTTGATCATCCTAGTAATGATAGGTGCGAGTACATCGATACACTTCTTCAGCAACCATGTGGGAATAGGATCTAGCCGACAACTAGCGTTCGAAGATGAAGAAATTATGTCACGTACATCAGCTTCAGACACGGGCGAGAACTGTGTCAATCTAGCAGAAGGTGATGGAATACAGAGGACAGGTTGAGGAGGCCGAGAACGACTTCCAATATCTTGCCTAACGAGATCAATCTTGCGGCAGAAGAACTCACCAAATTCATCAGCGAGATGACGAGGGTTGTCATGTGGCGGAAGACCATCAGCACGCACATTACAGAGAGCTTTTACTACGCCAAAGAGCTTCTTGGAATCCCCTGCACACTCTTCAATAAGATCGTCGTAATATTTCCTTTTGGCTTCATTCATACGAAAACAATATTGATTGCATGCTGTGCGATAAGCCATGATATCAGTAGTAGTAGTAGTAGTAACTTTATTTATACACGGTAAATTCATCAGTTCAATCAATTATAAAATACTAATGATAATAAATACAATACTAAAAACTAAAACAATACTAATTTATACTAACATAACTCTGCTTTGCATGAATGCCGTGTGCTATAAAAGATAAAAGGCTATTTTGTGACTAAGAAAAATGATGTCGGCAACCAATTCGAAAACCATTGAGAGTTTGTGCTTGCCGCAAATCAGGTGGTAAGCTGTTCCAAAGCACCGCACCTTGGTAACTAAAACTGTTTTTTTAGACAGTTTGTGCGGGGCAAAGGAACAGCGAGTTTGCCCACGGTGTCTCTCAGTTCGTACTGAGTTATATTACTCCTATCAGTAAAGATAGATTGCAAATAGGTAGGTACAAGACCGTTAAGAGATTTGTACACCATTATTGCTTCATGTATTTGCCTTTGAGATTCCAATCCCTTCCAGCCGAGCCGTTCAAAGAGAAGTCCGGCATTTGTGTCATAGCTGGAAAAGGTTAGAATACGTGCAGCGCGGTTTTGCAATTTTTGTAGTTTGTCAGAAAGGGTCTTATTACAGTGTCCCCAAACAACACTACAATAGTCAAAATGAGGCTGTATTAAGGCACTGAAAACAGAATGCAGCGTGCTTAGAGGAACAAAACGTCTACACCTCTTTAAAGCTCCCAGGCCAGGTGCAATTTTCCTAGCAATGGACTCGATGTGCACATTCCAAGAGAGATTTTCGTCAATGTGCACACCAAGAGATTTAGTGCTAGAAACTTGCTTTATAGATTTATCATCAATTGAAAGGCTAGGAGATTTGTCAAAAGTACTTAACCTTTGTCTCGACCCGATTAACATAAATTCTGTCTTGCTTGCATTTAATGTTAATTTGTTCGCGACAAGCCATTCATTGACCTTAGCTAGGTCGCGATTTAAGACCTCATTAATCGTGTCGACACAGTTACTGGCAAAGGTCAAGTGAGTATCGTCAGCGTACATTCGAGGCTTAGAGATTGAGAGACAATTAGGGAGATCATTAATATAGATTAGAAAGAGTAGTGGCCCTAAAATTGTTCCCTGTGGAATCCCACAAGTTAGTGATTGGCTGTTAGAGAGCGAACTATTTACGAAACATGTTTGTTTACGATTATCCAGATAAGAACGAAACCAACAATGAGAAATTCCTTGTACGCCATATTCATGTAATTTAGATAAAAGAATATGGTGATCGACAGTGTCAAACGCCTTTTTCAGATCCAAGAAAACTACTGCGTTGACACTGCCTTTGTCAATATTGTAAGCCCAGTCATTCGTTACCTCAAGCAAAGCGGTAACCGTAGAATGAAGGGAACGGAAACCAGATTGTTGATCTGATAACAACCCATTTTTAGTGAGGTAATCGTAAATTTGATCGTATATAATCCGCTCAAAAACTTTCGCTACGACAGGTATAATCGAAATGGGACGATAATTATTAAGGTCAGAGCGAGCCCCCCGTTTAAAAAGTGGAATAACTTTACAGCATTTCCACTCATCGGGGAACACACCGGAATTTATTGAGCAATTAAAAATAGAGCAAAGAGAATTAGCGATCAAGTCTGCACTTTCACGTAGTAGTCTTGCTGAAATCTTGTCAAGGCCAGTTGCCTTAGATTTACAAAGTTTCGATAGCAGCAAAAACACTTTTGAGGGATTTGTATTGTTAAGTATAAAGCGGTCCTGAGTACCCTTAACATATTGTAAATGAGATAAGCCATTTTTGCCCGATTTAATTTCATTTGCGAGTTTGGGACCAACACTAGCAAAATGGATATTAAAGGTTTCTGATAAGAGCTGAGAATTATAAATAGACTCACCCTCATTTTGGATTTCTTTGATATTTGAATTTGCGGTTTTCCTTGATGTAAGCTCATTTACAATACGCCAAGTTTGACGAGGATCCCCCTCATTTTCATGTAGTGCATCCTTATAATAGGTTTCTTTAGCTAATTTTATATCGATATTTAATTGGTTACGGCACTGCTTAAATCTAAGCCAATCGGAAGCATCTTTAAATTTTGATGCTTTTAATTTAAGAATGTCTCTGTCATGCATCCGTTTTTTCAATTCAGGTGTGATCCATGGTGATCTGAACTCGCGAGTACGCTTAACTCTCAGTGGGGCATGCTTATCAACACATTGCAAAAACTTTGTTTTCCAAGCTTCCCACATTGCATTGGGGTCAACACAATTTTCAATGCTGCTCCAATTTTGATGAAAAATATCAACGGAAGCCGACAGAGTCAAAATTCTTAAATTTCCGATAATACACAGTATTGTGACCCTTATTAGAAAAATCGGTAGATACTTTACGAAAAGCGTAGACGAGACTGTGGTCACTAATACCAATGTGAGAGAGACCGGAGCAAACCACCCTGTCTGGGCAATTCGTAAAAATAACATCAATTAAAGTGGACGACTTTTCCGTAATGCGTGTAGGTTCAGATATTAGCTGATGCATACCATATACATTCGCAATATTTAACAGTAATTTGGTGTCATTGTCAGGCTCATGAGCATTAATATTACAATTCAGATCTCCCAAAACCCAATATTCTACATTTTCGGAATCCAGTTTACCTATGAACGCTTCAAAATGCCTAAATATGTCTACCAGCGAATTAGGAGGCCTGTACCAAGTGGTGACAACAAAATACTTGGATCTAGGCTTCCTGATTTCTATGGTAACGGTTTCAAGTTCAGTAGAAAGATCTGAACGAATCGCATAATTTATTGACGAACGAACATAGAAGCATACCCCCCCTCCACATCTGCCTTTGTAATAGCGATCACTACGTATTAATTCATATCCAGGGATATAAACTTCGTCATCGTTCACTGTGCTATCGAGCTTAGTTTCATTGATAGCTAACACATCAATTGGACGGTCGGCAAGCAAAACTCTCAATTCTTCAATATGAGCTAACAAGCTATTGATATTCAGCGAGGCAAGTTTAAAGCCACGTTTAGGGGGCAAAAGTTCATACGTATCAAGGTTTTCGTGGTTTTCGATTGGGCCGAACACAGATAAAGGTCAATGCTTACTTAAATAATCGGCAAAATTATTAAACATTATATTTGTACCTGCGTCATTTAAATGCAGCCCTCCTCTATTAAGTTCAGCAGTGGTTATATTATCGTGACGGATGATGCTGTAGCCTCGTTGACCACAAAACTGGCGAAGTCTTCTATTTACTTCTTTGACAGCTTCTTTAGATGAATCATCAGCCCTTGTGATAAGTTCAGAGACCACCACTCGAGAAGCAGATTCGTTCGTAATAGAACGCGCTAAATCAACAATGTTTTCAGCAATTACTTGGGGTTGTAGCTTGCCTACGTCGTTGGTGCCAACATGTAACAAGATTTCATCAGGATTTTTAGCAATCGTAGGCTTCACATAGTGCGACATGTCAGAGGTTGTTGCGCCTGCAAAGGATTTAACAACCACTCTCAGACTCGAGGTTAGTTCGTCTCATCCTTTTTTCCAGTTTCCGCCGACTAGACTTCAAACTCTTAAGCTCGTCATTAAACCAGGGTACTAGGGCGAGAGACAATGACCTTACGACGGAGAGGAGCATGCGCATCAAGAATTGCGCCAAGAATACGATCATAGCCATCTGCGAGCTCACAATCACTGAGTTTAGCTGGGTCAGAGTTAGCAATGTCGTTCTCAAAAGCTGTAACGACAATGGCATTGTACTTGCGAAACGATATTTCAGTCGCAGTTCCTGCAGTGCATGGAATGGCAAGAGAGCACTCGGCGAAACAATGGTCCGAAAGAAACAATGAGGGGCGTGGCGAGACAACAACCACATCATTAGACGACCTAGTAATAATAAGGTCAAGCCAGTGACCAGAAACATGGGTTGCGAAATTGACGTGCTGAGTAAGACCAAAGGTCTCAAGAAGATCGGCAAATTTCTGGTCGCGACAAAAGGGTCGCACTTGTCGCAAGCACGCGATGACAGATTTTATGTCTAATTTAAATACCAAAAGCGTAAGTGCGACCCCTGCCTAATTAAATGAATAAATAAATAAATAAACTAGAAATTTCAATGTGAAAGTGAGCGCTGGCGGGAAGTGGTTTGGAATAGAAGAGGGGTAAGCAGAAAATAAGGTTAGTTCAAGATCCCCTGGATATTCCCGTAGTAAAAAGATGGTGGTATTTGGAAAGAGATATGGTGTCAACTGTTTATTTATGCTCTAACGCTTTGACATGTTTTCAAAGCATGTTTTTGGAATCTTTCTACAATTATTGTGTTACTGTTAAAGGAAAGTTCTGAGTTCAAGAGAAGTGTATATAGTGATGGGTGTGAAATACTGTTGAATACTACAATTGAAACTGCAACATCAGTATAAGAAACGAATGAACAATTTACCGTATTTATTCGGTTATAAGACGCACCCCAAACTTTAATAGCAATTTAATCAAGCTTAGTTCTCAAACTGAAAATTACGTGAAAATACTCGGTTATCAGACGCACCAAAAAGTTGAGAGTTAACAAAGGCTGCGATGAATCTGAGAACAATTGCAATTATCCTTACAAAATTGTCCTGCGAACCAAAGCGAAAAGTCACGCATTTAGTGATATACATAAAAACGAAAGCTAAAAGTTCACACCTGTAATGATAAACATACACGTTTATTGGAACCTTACTGCATTCGCATGGTAAACAGTCAGATTCAACTTCAACTTCTTGTTCAATCGTTAATATGCCAAGCACTCGCCATCACTCGTATGACCTCAACTTCAAGTTGAAAATCGTTGCAGAAGCCGAGGCAGTCAACAACAATCGTGAAATTGCCCGCGAATACGGTATTTCCGAATCATGGTGAGTAAATAGAGCAACCAGCAACATGTCCTGTTTTCCGGTGAGCTGCGGATGACAGCGAAGAGTGCATCAATGGGACGCTACCGACCGAAGAATCCCGAGTTGGATCATAAGTTAGCCGACTAATTCAGCGATCAACGAACTCAAGGTAAGCATTGTATAATTTGGTCCGTGGGTCATTCGTCCATTCAATTTTCAATCCAAATTAAAAATTGAAAATCGATGTCAATTTTTGATTTTCCTTTCTTGTTTTCTCGCGAAATCACGAAACGTGTATCTGTAAACAATTCACTGTTTTCACTTATATAAGAACCTAAAATATCACTTGGCCTTCTTATTTTTGCAGTTACCATCGAATTGAAAATCAGACAGGTCATGGTAATTGTTTATTAGCAGGGGAACCATTGCCACAGTCTCGTGTCGTCGGCGATTACGTGAATTTAGAAGAAAAATCCAAAATTGAAAATTGAAATCAATTTTGAAGTTTTGTTTTTGGTCGAAGAATTCATCAATCGTTCGCACACCGAATGACAAAAAGTACCCCAGGGGGGAGTGGGCGAGGATTCCTCAGTCCCTATAGCTGCCTTGGCGAAACTTTTCGAGCCCTTCGTTCTCGTGGAATGTTTGGCGCGTTTTCCGTAGTTGTGAGTTAATTGTCGTTAAAGCACGCGGCAAGACACTGGACCTTTCAAGCGAGGGGAAGAATCTTGGACATCGCATCGCAGCGTCTGAGTTATCGGTATCCAGACTTTCTCGAGCGTTTCAAGCAAGTAAATACATATTTTCGTGGCTCATGATTTTGCAGTCCCGGCTTCAAGCCGCCAATGTGCACATGCATTGGTAGTGCTTATGTGTCAACTATTACAGTTTGAATCTTAATTAAGCTTGAGCCTAAGGCTATGTTCTGTCCAAGGCAAGGAGTGCCTTTAATGATTCCTCTCTGGAGTTGGTGACTAGCAGTAGTCTCAGGAAGATAATGGACAATCAAGGCACCAAAGGTCACTGTTAATTTTTTGCATTGTTATCTTTACTCAGGGCTAAAGATTTATATGGCACGTGAAGTCTTGAATCTCTATACATGCATTATCATTAAATGTGAAGTAAAAAGTGTAATGGAAATTAAAGTAGGTGGTGAAGATATATTGTTCAGACTAATGAACTTTATTTGAGTGTCAACTGTATTTAGCACTGACGCACTAATTGGGGACACTGTAAAGCACAAATGAAATCAAATGAAATCATATTACATTAAATCAATCAAATCAAATGTTGGTTTTTGTGGAGAGGGGAAAACCGGAGTACCCGGAGAAAAACCTCTCGGAACAGAGTAGAGAACCAACAAACTCAGCCCACATATGACGCCGGGGCCGGGAATCGAACCCGGGCCACATTGGTGGAAGGCGAGCGCTCTCACCACTGCGCCAACCCTGCTCCCCACTGTCGTTCCTTTTATTCATACACCTTTGCACGAGCTTTAAGCTCAAGCTTAAGATTCAAACTGTAATAGTTTACACATAAGCACTACCAATGCATGTGCACATTGGCGGCTTGAAGCCGGGACTGCCAAATCATGAGCCACGAAAATATGTATTTACTTGCTTGAAACGCTCGAGAAAGTCTGGATACCGATAACTCAGACGTTGCAATGCGATGTCCAAGATTCTTCCCCTCGCTTGAAAGGTCCAGTGTCTTGCCGCGTGCTTTAACGACAATTAACTCACAACTACGGAAAACGCGCCAAACATTCCACGAGAACGAAGGGCTCGAAAAGTTTCGCCAAGGCAGCTATAGGGACTGAGGAATCCTCGCCCACTCCCCCCTGGGGTACTTTTTGTCATTCGGTGTGCGAACGATTGATGAATTCTTCGACCAAAAACAAAACTTCAAAATTGATTTCAATTTTCAATTTTGGATTTTTCTTCTAAATTCACGTAATCGCCGACGACACGAGACTGTGGCAATGGTTCCCCTGCTAATAAACAATTACCATGACCTGTCTGATTTTCAATTCGATGGTAACTGCAAAAATAAGAAGGCCAAGTGATATTTTTGGTTCTTATATAAGTGAAAACAGTGAATTGTTTACAGATACACGTTTCGTGATTTCGCGAGAAAACAAGAAAGGAAAATCAAAAATTGACATCGATTTTCAATTTTTAATTTGGATTGAAAATTGAATGGACGAACGACCCACGGACCACTGTAGCAATGGTTTTCCTGCTAATAGAAGATTACCGTTACCTGTTTGATTTTCAATTCGATGGTAACTGCACAATAATAAGAAGGCCAAGCGATATTTTTGGTTGTTGTCAATGTAAAAACAGTGAATTGTTTACAGATACACGTTTAGTGATTTCGCGAGAAAACAAGAAAGGAAAATCAAAAATTGACATCAATTTTCAATTTTTAATTTAGATTGAAAATTGAATGGACGAATGACCCACGGACCCCCACGGACCCTAAATGCACTATTCTTTTTTAATTCATAGGATTAATAAAGGAGTGGATTAGAGCAATCTTTGCTGCACCGCAGACCAAAAACCTCTACGGTCCGTGGGTCATTCGTCCATTCAATTTTCAATCCAAATTAAAAATTGAAAATCGATGTCAATTTTTGATTTTCCTTTCTTGTTTTCTCGCGAAATCACGAAACGTGTATCTGTAAACAATTCACTGTTTTCACTTATATAAGAACCAAAAATATCACTTGGCCTTCTTGTCATCGAAGATTACGTGAATTTAGAAGAAAGTCCAAATATTGAAAATTGAAATCAATTTTGAATTTTTGTTTATGGGCGACGGATTCATCAATCGTTCGCACACCGAATGACAAAAGTACCCTTGGGGGGAGTAGGTGCGGGTTCCTCAGTCCCTATATAGCTGCCTTGGAGCAACTTTTCGAGCCCTTCGTTCTCGTGGAATGTTTGGCGCGTTTTCTGTAGTTGTGAGTTAATTGTCGTTAAAGCACGCGGCAAGACACTGGACCTTTCAAGCGAGGGGAAGAATCTTGGACATCGCATCGCAGCGTCTGAGTTATCGGTATCCAGACTTTCTCGAGCGTTTCAAGCAAGTAAATACATATTTTCGTGGCTCATGATTTTGCAGTCCCGGCTTCAAGCCGCCAATGTGCACATGCATTGGTAGTGCTTATGTGTCAACTATTACAGTTTGAATCTTAAGCTTGAGCTTAAAGCTCGTGCAAAGGTATATGAATAAAAGCACAGGCGGCCCAGGCTCACAATGCGAGGAGTTTTAAAATCTTTATGCGAGCGTTGAGCGCGCGAAACGTGACACGGTTACCGCCGACATCTACTGTCACATAGCGACCGAGTTTGGTTACGCGAAACGTGGCCTTCGCCTTGCAGTATGTGGTGGTGTTGTGTTACAACGGTTTGAATTTATAAAGGTTTGTATGGGGAAAAACGGTAATCGACATTATAGCTGAAATTTTGGTATTTTTGCAATACAAATGACTCACCTCAATGCCTTGTTGTCTTTTCTATTGTCATCTCGCTTCTCAGCTCGATCCGAAGCCTTTTAACCCTTTCATACATTTTGTGGTTCCACAACAACATAACAAACATTCCGCAAAACAACCACGTGATAATTATTTAGCTGACGAACGTTGGGTCCTGAGGAAGGGCATAGGATACACAGAGAGAAGACTGGGTTTAGTGGAAGCCATGTTGTTTTTACCGGAGACATGTGAGTGCTGTTGATCTTGCTGTGGACTTCTCACGATCCAGGTAAGTGGAACTTCTTTATGGAATCAAATTTTGTCGTTGGAAAGCCGGAAAAAAAATTTTTAGCGTCTTTGAAGATCTGTTTTTTAGATCGGAAACAAACATTTGAAGTGATGAATATGATCGAGTCGAAGCGTGGTTGATTCTATTTGTTGTTCCAGAACAACAACATGCAGCAAGGGGTCAAATTTCCTTTACATGATGACATTCTGTTTTTTATATTTCTATGTTGTAAAAATATTGTTTTTAGAAGGGGAACCTGTGTGATCATACAAAGAACAAACATACCTCCTTAAGTGAAAGTTTGCTGTCATTAAATTGTGTTTTCATGCTTTGTTATGTTAGCTTATTTTAGAAAAATTTCTGTTGATATCAATTTATTATTACTATTTCTTCTCATCTCTTGCTTTTTATCCGGTTTCACATGTGATTTTATTACATTTGATGCTTAAGATGTATTCTATGCTGATATATACAGTACTGTATTTTTCACTACATTATATTTTACTCTTTAGGTTTGTAAAGCAGTGGCTACATCTGGCCCTTCTGGTATATCAACAAGGTCCTTTTATGGAGCAAGGGCTCGGGCCCAACGTGAAAGAAATCATTTCACAGTCATTGAGCCGAATTTTGACGAGAGTGATGGGGAAAGTGATTCTAACGAAGATGAACTGGCTAGCATAGATGAAGATGAAAGCAATTATTCCTCACAGTCTGACACAGAGGAAAGTGGTGACGAATGTGATGCTGAGGTAGGTGGTGGTGATAACGGTGAAAGAGCTGTTGAAGAAAACAATGCTGCAGGGAGTTCCGGTACCAGTGGAAATACCCAAAGTATGCGATGGCGGAAGCGGCAACCCGTTTTGTATGATGTCAATTTTAAAGGAGAGCCTTTTCCTCCACCACCCGTAGAGGAGTACACGCCATTACAGTACTTCAAGCACTTCTTCGATGATGCCTTGATTGATCACATAGCAGAACAGACAAACTTATACTCTGTGCAATCAACAGGATCGTCGATATGTGTAGATCATGATGAAATGGAGATGTACTTGGGGGTGCTGGTAATGATGTCAATCATTAAATTACCACAAATAAGGATGTATTGGTCCAGTGAAACCAGAGTCCCTTCTGTGGCAGATGTCATGTCAATCAACCGATTTGAAAAAATAAAACAGTATTTTCATTGTAATGACAACACCAAACATGTTCCAGTTACTCACGAGGATCATGACAAACTGTTCAAGGTACGACCCGTTATCAACTCTTTGGTGGAAAAATGCAGGCAGGTACCTCAAGAGGAGTACCACTCTGTGGATGAGCAAATAATTCCTACAAAGAGCCGTACAAGTTTAAAGCAGTACCTGCCCAATAAACCTAACAAGTGGGGCATTAAGGTTTGGGCTAGATGTGGAGTTAGTGGCATGGTCTATGATTTTGAGATATACACAGGGAAATCAAGTAAGGCAGAAGCCCAGCCAAATTTACTCATGGGTGGTAATGTTGTGTATCGCTTGACTCGAACACTGCCTAGAAATGTCAACCATAAAGTATTCTTTGACAATTTCTTTTCCTCAATAGCCCTGATGAATTGCTTGAAAAAGGATGCCTTTTGGGCTGTCGCCACCATCCGAAAGGATCGCCTAAAAGGTGCAGCTGACCATTTGCTGAGTGAAAAAGAATTGAAGAAGAAAGGCCGTGGTTCCTTTGATTATGTTGTCGAGGCTAACTCGGGTGTAACTGTTCTTCGGTGGTTCGACAATGGCTTGGTGCAAATGGTTTCTAACTATGTTGGAAATGATCTTGCTTCCCAAGCACGGCGTTGGTCAAAGAAGGAGGGGAGGTTCATTAACATTGAAAGGCCAACTATGGTTGTGGAGTACAACTGTCACATGGGTGGCGTTGACCTGTGCGACATGCTGCTTTCCTTGTATCGGATCCGTCACCGGTCAACAAAATACTACATGCATATTGTATTTTATTGCATTGGGGTGGCTGTTGTCAATGGTTGGCTGTTGTAGAGGCGGCACATGGATCAGAAAAATGTGCCAGCTAAAAATCAGCTTTGCCTGCTGAAGTTTCAGGCAGACTTAGCTGCAAGTCTTTGTAAGGCAGGAAAAATCTGTGGATAGGCGGTACGACAAAGAGGCAGACCATCTTCAACTCCGCCTGTTCCTGTTGCCACACCTTCCAGAAAGAGAAAGGCAGCATCAGTTCCTAATCCAACCAAGGATATTCAGATTGATCAAGTTGGACACTTTCCAGTGTTACAAGACAAACAACAGCGTTGCCGCCATTGTAAAACTGGTTACTCGCACATAAAATGTACAAAATGCGGGGTACATCTCTGTTTGGTTAAAGCAAGAAATTGCTTTACTGTGTTTCATGCTGTGCATTAACATTCTTGGACATTTGTGCCCTGTTTTAATTTTTGTGAGTCTCAAACTTTAAAACAAAGTTAAGTGAGTAGAATATACAACAGAATTGATACGAACCTGTATCTGCCAAGTCAGCATTTTTTTAAAGAACTAATCCTTGAATATTATATCTTGTTTAATTTTGATGTGTTGCATATAAATTTAAGTGTAATTAAAGGTTTTCTTGTAAGAAAACTTTTGTGTTTTTGAGACCGTTTGTGCATGTTGTTGTTCCACAACAACATGAAACTTTGTTGCCATGGCAACATGATATTGTCATTTGGTTCAAGAAAGTGTCTTCTTCATATCCAAAGTGACTTAGTTTTCAAGAGAAATATTTTTGGGCATTACATCTCTTAATTCATGCATGATAGGGTTAAGCAAGTTGTCGCTTTTTGGTTTTCCTCACGTTTCGCGCGCTCAACGCTCGCATAAAGATTTTAAAACTCCTCGCATTGTGAGCCTGGGCCGCCTGTGATAAAAGGAACGACAGTCTGAACAATATATCTTCACCACCTACTTTAATTTCCATTACACTTTTTACTTCATATTTAATGATAATGCATGTATAGAGATTCAAGACTTCACGTGCCATATAAATCTTTAGCCCTGAGTAAAGATAACAATGCAAAAAATTAACAGTACTAGTGACCTTTGGCAGGGGCACCCAACGAATGATTTCGGTAAAATATCTGTTCGAATGTAAGGTCGCCTAAATTTTTCGGAAAATTTCTCCTCAAGGGAAAGAACACGTTGTCTTGATTTTCGGAAAAAAAATTGCCCTAGAATTTGCGTAATTTAGGTGGTCGAGAAAAAGTTGTCCAAGACTTTTCGTAAATAGATAGTCAACAGAAAGTTACCCTAGAATTTTCGTTCGAGTTACAACTCGCAATTTTTGGACGTCGTCCGCAAGTTAGGGATGTATAACGCATGGGTGCAGAAAATCGAAGCAAGATTTATCTGAGAAGGCAGTCCAAATTCACCAAATCAGAACGTCTTTGTTTAACGTTGTACTCTCGTACTGACTTGAACGACCTGGTAAGCTTAATTCTCACAGTCTTTATGCTGTTGACCGACCATTCCGACGCGATAAAACTTAGGTCATCCTCATATTTTTTTTTTTTTCGTTTAGCGTCGAATGCGTTTTCTGATATTGGGTCGGTCGGTCGGATTGAAAAAAAAGAAAGTTAAAAAAAAAAAAGTCATAAGAATTATTTCAAGTGAAAAATGGTCCAACTACGTACTGAGTTACTTTTTTTTTAAATGCCAAAAATTTGGATCGGTCGGACGACGCTAAACGGAGAAAAAAAATAGGATGGCCTTAACGCTTATGGATAAGCTGGATATGTTTATACTAGATTTGTTTTCTCCTTGTTTAAAACGCTTTTCCGCAATCAAATTAAAAACTGGAAATTTTATCGGTTTCAAACATGTCTAGGTAATAATAATAAACATTCACCTTACATCTAACTGATTTAAGTGATCTGAATGCTTTATTTTTTTAAGTTATGGAAGATATGGTCGACGGTAATGTCGGCTTCTTTGTCTCTGTTCAGTAGCGTGTGATTTCTTCCCCTAATACTTTCGAATAAAAAAGTTACTCCCCTGCAATCTTCGGATGCGCGTTACGGTTTGCCTAAAATTTTCGGAATCTCTTCATAGACGCAAGCTTTTACAAAAAGGTCTCCTAAAAATTTCTAACGACAGCAATGCTAGCACGAGTTCTTCATTTTTCGAACAGACCTATAAAGGTAGCTAAAACTTTCGGATGAGCCAAAAAGGCCGCCTAGGATTTTCGAGACGAACACAGTTCCCCTAAGAAATCCGAACAGATAAATAGTTTTTAGGGCAGCTCCAAATTAATGAAACGGGCTTCTAAAGCATAGAAAATTCCATTTAAGGCACTTCTGAGGTATTTGGAAAAATTTGGTCGTTGGGTGCCCCTGCTTTGGTGCCTTGATTGTCCATTATCTTCCTGAGACTACTGCTAGTCACCAACTCCAGAGAGGAATCATTAAAGGCACTCCTTGCCTTGGCTTGAAGCCGGGACTGCAAAATCATGAGCCACGAAAATATGTATTTACTTGCTTGAAACGCTCGAGAAAGTTTCGCCAAGGCAGCTATAGGGACTGAGGAATCCTCGCCCACTCCCCCCTGGGGTACTTTTGTCATTCGGTGTGCGAACGATTGATGAATTCTTCGACCAAAAACAAAACTTCAAAATTGATTTCAATTTTCAATTTTGGATTTTTCTTCTAAATTCACGTAATCGTCGACGACACGAGACTGTGGCAATGGTTCCCCTGCTAATAAACAATTACCATGGCCTGTTTGATATTTAATTCGATGGTAACTGCAAAAATAAGAAGGCCAAGTGATAGTTTTGGTTCTTATATAAGTGAAAACAGTGAATTGTTTACAGATACACGTTTCGTGATTTCGCGAGAAAACAAGAAAGGAAAATCAAAAATTGACATCGATTTTCAATTTTTAATTTGCATTGAAAATTGAATGGACGAATGACCCACGGACCCCCACGGACCCTAAATGCACTATTCTTTTTTAATTCATAGGATTAATAAAGGAGTGGATTAGAGCAATCTTTGCTGCACCGCAGACCAAAAACCTCTACGGTCCGTGGGTCATTCGTCCATTCAATTTTCAATCCAAATTAAAAATTGAAAATCGATGTCAACTTTTGATTTTCCTTTCTTGTTTTCTCGCGAAATCACGAAACGTGTATCTGTAAACAATTCACTGTTTTCACTTATATAAGAACCAAAAATATCACTTGGCCTTCTTATTTTTGTGCAGTTACCATCGAATTGAAAATCAGACAGATCATGGTAATTGTTTATTAGCAGGGGAACCATTGCCACAGTCTCGTGTCGTCGGCGATTACGTGAATTTAGAAGAAAAATCCAAAATTGAAAATTGAAATCAATTTTGAATTTTTGTTTTTGGTCGAAGAATTCATCAATCGAATGACAAAAGTACCCCAGGGGGGAGTGGGCGAGGATTCCTCAGTCCCTTTAGCTGCCTTGGCGCAACTTTTCGAGCCCTTCGTTCTCGTGGAATGTTAGGCGCGTTTTCTGTAGTTGTGAGTTAATTGTCGTTAAAGCACGCGGCAAGACACTGGACCTTTCAAGCGAGGGGAAGAATCTTGGACATCGCATCGCAGCGTCTGAGTTATCGGTATCCAGACTTTCTCGAGCGTTTCAAGCAAGTAAATACATATTTTCGTGGCTCATGATTTTGCAGTCCCGGCTTCAAGTCGCCAATGTGCACATGCATTGGTAGTGCTTATGTGTAAACTATTACAGTTTGAATCTTAAGCTTGAGCTTAAAGCTCGTGCAAAGGTGTATGAATAAAAGGAACGACAGTCTGAACAATATATCTTCACCACCTACTTTAATTTCCATTACACTTTTTACTTCACATTTAATGATAATGCATGTATAGAGATTCAAGACTTCACGTGCCATATAAATCTTTAGCCCTGAGTAAAGATAACAATGCAAAAAATTAACAGTGACCTTTGGTGCCTTGATTGTCCATTATCTTCCTGAGACTACTGCTAGTCACCAACTCCAGAGAGGAATCATTAAAGGCACTCCTTGCCTTGGACAGAACATAGCCTTAGGCTCAAGCTTAAGATTCAAACTGTAATAGTTGACACATAAGCACTACCAATGCATGTGCACATTGGCGGCTTGAAGCCGGGACTGCAAAATCATGAGCCACGAAAATATGTATTTACTTGCTTGAAACGCTCGAGAAAGTCTGGATACCGATAACTCAGACGCTGCGATGCGATGTCCAAGATTCTTCTCCTCGCTTGAAAGGTCCAGTATCTTGCTGCGTGCTTTAACGACAATTAACTCACAACTACTGAAAACGCGCCAAACATTCCACGAGAACGAAGGGCTCGAAAAGTTGCGCCAAGGCAGCTATAGGGACTGAGGAAACCTCGCTCACTCCCCCCTGGGGTACTTTTTGTCATTCGGTGTGCGAACGATTGATGAATTCTTCGACCAAAAACAAAAATTCAAAATTGATTTCAATTTTCAATTTTGGATTTTTCTTCTAAATTCACGTAATCGTCGACGACACGAGACTGTGGCAATGGTTCCCCTGCTAATAAACAATTACCATGACCTGTCTGATTTTCAATTCGATGGTAACTGCACAAAAATAAGAAGGCCAAGTGATATTTTAGGTTCTTATATAAGTGAAAACAGTGAATTGTTTACAGATACACGTTTCGTGATTTCGCGAGAAAACAAGAAAGGAAAATCAAAAATTGACATCGATTTTCAATTTTTAATTTGGATTGAAAATTGAATGGACGAATGACCCACGGACCCTCTACTCGTCTGGGATTCGTTTCGTGGTCACTTGACGGAGGCCGTAAAATATCTTCTAGTTCTTCTGGCCAGGAAGACTAGCCGACAAGACGAACAATAACCACTACAACAGCTCTTTTCAGAGCTACCCCAGTTCTTTTCAAAACTATCAAATCTATAAAAGTCAATGGCCAACAACAAGTGTCCTTTTCTTGTGTTGTTTAAACTGTAAGTTCTTCTCAAATTGTGATCTTAAGATTTTGTTGCGCGAAAATACTTGGCTATAAGACGCACCCCAATATTTTAGCACTTACTGGCCGCCCAAAGACAGATTTTTCTTGAAAAAACCGTGCGTCTTATAACTGAATAAATACGGTAATTAATATATTCATGATGACATTTAAGAGTAACTGTAACTGTAAGATCTTGGTATAAAGAATTGTCAGATATTACATGTAAAAGTAAATTTTTGAAGGTAATAACGACAAAGAAGTCCAGTTCATTCTGGGAACAAAACGGTTGCATAAGTTGTTGTTGTAACTGTAACTTTAACTGTTATTAGCCCTTGATATAAACAATTCTCAGATATTTCATGTAAAAGTGAATTTATGAAGATAATAACAACAAAGAAGTCCAGTTCATCCAGGGCATAAAACAGTTTAAAATTTTCTTGTTCAAATTTTCAGCTGATTTTTCACCGCTTATATGATATGGAACACCACTGACCCTATCAAAAAGGCTCGCCAGCAATAAAAAATTAAAAAGAAAATAAAGAATCAATAGATAAAATACCTAGACGGTTTTTGCGATTGACGGTTTCCACATATTCGCTGCGATCGCTGGGAGGATGATTGGGGGCAACAAGCGAAGGGTTTTATCGATTACTCTTGCATCATTTTTAATTAGAGGCCCGATCGAGCACAATTTTGAGCCTTCATCCGAACAAGACACTTGAGGAGCGTTCACTCGCGCTTCGTATGGAGCGTTTTACTTGAGCATTCACCACGCGTAAAATGTGCACTGACGAAACTATAGCGGGGCCCGGATGGGGTATTTTCGATATCGGTCACAACAGTACCACTTGCTGGTTATTTGTGCCAACAGTCAGTTTTACTTGTGTGAAATTAAAATATGGGGAAATGTTCCTTTACACTTTTTTACTAAGAGTTTTGTTAGCTGTTCGCCACAGCTGCCTCGTCGTAGTGATGTTTCTTGGCTCGGGTCCTTGCGTAAGGCTCGGCCGTGAGTTGACTTAGCTCGAAGTTCGGCTCAGGAGCGTTTATTGAAACAGACGTTAGGAAAATATATAAAACAAAAAAAATTTTGCTGATTCTGAAAGATAATTCGAGATGATATATAAGGCATGTAACGAGACATTAATTGCTGCATATTTATTAAAAAACGAACCTGCTGCGGGAGGCCACTCTTTTTCAATGGGCTTCTGCCTGCGGTCACTAACAAAGCCTGGATTGTTCCTTGTTTTGTCTCTATTTACCCTGCTCTGTCTTAACTTTACTTAAGACCAAGTGGCATGATTTTGATTGTAGGAAGCACAATTTAGGAAAACTAGCATAATTTCGGCATGATTTTCAACGTGTAATGACTAAATACAGGACATTAGTGAGCCCCTCCCAGGGGTTTTAGCGCACAAGGGAACAGAAGCATTTATGCACCAGTCAATGTAAATCCCCGCCCCCAACCCAACCCGGGAAAAGGCGGGGAATTGAACAAAAGGACTAGAGAAAGTGGTCTAATGTTCCCGCCCGCCCGGGGCAACATTTTCATTCCGATGTCCTTTCTTGCCTCCGCCTACCAGTAAAGGTCTTTATGAATGTTGTCAAAAATATCACTAACAACAAAATAAATCAGACTGGCAAGGTAACATTCAATGACTTCTATTTAAATGTTGAGATTTTATTGCTTCCAGCTGGAGCAGGATGGCAAGCAAGAAGTAAGGATAAGCAAATCTCGTCCAAGACCCCGGGACAGTTTGAAATGTCACACGTTGGATTTTGTCCCGCTGTCCCCGCTATTCCCGAGTTGGGGGCGGGGGTTGGGTGGATGGGGATTCACATTGACTTGTGCATTATTTTCAAGGATATTTTGGGGGATATTTTCGAATTATTTTCAGGGAACTAGGGAACCTCTGATTAAATTGTTGGGAACAAGGGAACAAAAATTAGGAAGCAACTGGGTTTACTGATAGGGAACAAAGAAGAAAATGATAAAAAATGTAAGGGAACATGGAACAAGCAACGCATCCCCCCACCCCCGTCAACTTAGAAAACAATAGGTACTCACATTTGATATGATTAACATATTCTCCCACAGTCGTGAATGCGTCACGCGAGGACCCGAAGTAGGTCGATTTACTGCGTCAAAGATAGTTCCTCTGATTCAGGCTTGCTTAACCTCGCTCTGCTAAAATGAAGAAAATCTATGTGTCAGGCATAGTTTATGCATGTTTTCAACTCCTAGTTTGCGGGTCTAAGCTACCAGGGATGTTATTTCCGAGAGACTCAGAGAGCCGAGAAGTGAAGGATTTGAGTGGATTTTGGAACTTCCGTTGTGATTCTTCCCCCAACAGAAATGAAGGTTTCGAGCTTAAATGGTATTCCAAACCTCTTTGGCAGGTATGAACCTAACGTTATGCAGGCTTGTGTTAGATTGATGAACACTGTTCGACATAAAAATGAGATCGCTCATGATGAGTCTCTCTATCACGTGAGAGTGTCATTTTCATTTCATGATGATCATGCTGAGCCGGTCTACAGATGTTTGAAAACAAGAAATTGGGATAATCAAAGAAGTTGATGAAATAATTTGTACTAATACCTTACGGTGGTACAAATTACTTTAACAACTTGTTTGCAATGATTATCCCATTATTTCTTGTGTTTCAATTCCCCACCGACGCAGCCCCAGTTCCTTTAGAAACTACCCCCCACAATACCTATGTTTGACTTTGGCATATTTTATGCAATGGAACTAATTCATGAGTCATGAAAATTAAGCTTACAGTTAAAGATGTTTTGAATCTTACCGATACAACTTGATTTTGTTCATAATTTCCCAATAACATTTTCCATTAGTTATCCTGTAATGTTTACTTTGTACGTAAATATAGACAAAAAAACTTTGTGCACATTGACAAAGTACACATGCATTTTTGTTATATACCTAGACTTTCATTCAACAAAACGAGCACTGTGATTGGTTGATTCTTGGTCACGTGCCCTTTAACAAATTTAAATGTATCCCGATCGGGAAACAATTGCGCAGTTGTTGCCCGCAGGCCAGTTGTACCGTCTTTGTTTGCTTGTTTTTGCTAAGGGAAAGTCTAAATATATAACAAAGCACTTAATGTATGGTCCCTTGGGAAACTAGTTAGTTTTGTTTTCCCTCGAGTCCTGAAGTTTCCCTCGACTTCGTCTCGGGAAACATCAGGTCTCTCAGGAAACAAAACTAACTGTTTCCCTCGGAACCATACATTAAGTGTATAATATAACACACTTTATTAGGAAATAAGCTAACAGAAAAAAGGATCCTGCAATACCACAGAAAGCGCAGCATAGTTAATATTCTCATGGAAGTAAAATGATTGGCTAGATCTCAATATCACTTCCGTACTTCATAATGCCTTCAGTAGCCATATTGTTCTTTGAAAACAAGAAGTGTTTGTGCATTATTCTGAACAAAACAGCTGCAGGATGCATAATGAAGTATGGGGTGATGCAGAAATCTAGCGAAATGTTTTGAAGCCCCTCTGTTTAATGAAATCCATTATTTAATTCTTTCTGTGTGCATCTTTTGAGGCCGCCAATGCACTTTGATAATTAAAAAAAAAACATTTAAGACATTAATTGGTTGGCTAGATCTCCACATCACCCCAATACTTTATAATACCTTCTGCAACCCTATTGTTTTGTTCTTTGAAAACAAGAAATGTTTGAGTATGCATTATTCTAAACAAAACACATTTAAGACATTAATTTGTTGGTTAGATCTCCATATTACCCCCATACTTCATAATGCCTTCTGTAGCCCTATTGTTTCATTCTTTAAAAACAAGAAATGTTTGGGTGTGCATCATTTTAAACAAAACAGCTACAGGATGCATAATGAAAGATGGGTGATACAGAAATCTAGTCAAATGTTTTTTAAACCCTCCTCTGTTTAAGGAAATCCCTAATTTAATTGTTTCTGTGTGCATCTTTTGAGGCCTCTAATTCACTTCGATAAAAAATAATATAAAAATATTTTAGACGTTAATTGATTAGTAATCAAATGTTTTGCAGACAGGCAAAGTTATTCCAATGCCGGTTCCATCAAGCTACAATGATATAACACAGGACAGGACTTTGAGGGATTTCATTGGATGGGTGTGGTATGACAGGGAAGTTTATGCTCCAAAAACATGGAAGGAAAAGCAAACAAGAGTGGTTCTTCGATTTGAAAGTGCACATTACAACACTATAGTAGTAAGTTTTATTTACTATGATGCAAATGAATATATGAAAGACCATATATTTGAACTGCGGATTAATATGTAATGACATTAATTGATTATCGCAGTTATGCACACAACTTAAGCAGCTGTGAAATTAAAGCCTGAAAAAAAAAAACTCAGGCCTGAACGTTCAGGCCTGAGTTTTTTTTCAGGCTTTAATTTCACAGCTGCTTAAGTTGTGTGCATAACTGCGATGATCAATTAATGTCATTTCTTTTTATTTACTATATTATGTTTAGAAATATCGGGTAATCTTTGTATGAATTCCCCTTACAAATAGTTATGAATATTAATTCAATTACTTAATTATTGTTTAGTATCAAATAAGGAATTGACAAACTATTGTAAATTTAAAAAAGTCAGCATATCGAATCAGTTAACAAAAAAACCAGACTAATGCTGACAGTGTTAACCCTTTAAGCCTCTATAGTGGCTTTATAGATTTGACTCTGGCTAATGCCAGATGATTTTACTCGTCACAGGCAGACCCCCAGGTGGTAATGATAAGTTGGTAGGGTAACCTTTTCATTTGAACCCGGTTTAGCAGCCAAATGATGGTTAAATAAATGACTTAATTCATGCTATTAATTATAAACCAATCCCTCCCCTGTAAGTGCAAGGTATGATCAATATCCCACTTCTTGTAGCAGTATCAATACATTGTTAAGTAAAAGGTAGAAAGAATTTAAAACACTATCCAAATAATGTTATTATATTTATAGGTGTTATCAAACCCCAGAGTAAATTTGAAGGAAATGTGAAGGGTTGGGATAAGTTATCATATCCAGATGTTCTTTTGACTTAGTTAATAAGTTACTTTGCATTTTGAAATTAAGTGATTCTCAGGTAGCTTACTTCATTTGTTTTCTTTTTATTTTAGTGGGTAAATGGAGAAGAAGTAATGAGGCATTCTGGAGGTCATTTACCGTTTGAAGCTGATGTGACATCACTGTTGTCTTACAAATCACCCAACAGAATCACGGCTGCTATTAACAACACACTTACACCTTCAACCCTTCCTCCTGGGTCAATAGAGTACCTCACGGGGGGAGACTGGTCAGTAAACCTATAACCTTACATAAAATTGATAAATGATTAGAATTACCCTCTCCTTGGGGCAATAGAGTACCTCATGGGGGGAGACTGGTCAGTAAACCTATTACCTTACATAAATGATTAGAATTACCCTCCCCACTGGGACAATAGAGTACCTTGCAGGGGGAGACCACTGGTCAGTAAATTTATCTCTTCATGTAAATGACTTATCTAAATTTTTGGTAATAACATTAATGGGAGTAAGACTGTAAAGCATTCTTCTAAGTTGAGGAGAATAATAAAATGTAAGTATAAGTAAGAATGATTGCTAAATCTCTAGTTTTGATGTGATGAATTTTTGTAACAGGTATCCTCCAGGATATTTCATTCAAGAGTTCTCATTTGACTTCTTCAACTATGCTGGCATCCATCGTCCAGTCAAACTCTACACAACCCCAGTAGAATATCTGTCAGACATCACCATAACAACCAGCTTGTCTGAAGAAGAGGCCTCAGTAAAGTTCATCAGCGTCGTGTCTGACAGCACTGCATCATCTAACGCATCCATGACATATGAACTTCAGGACAAGGAGGGAAATGTGGTTGATGTTGTAGAAGGCCCTGGTGTTTTCGAAGGAACTCTTACTGTTAAAAACCCAAAGCTTTGGTGGCCTGTTGGTATGAGTGACGATCCTGCTTATCTGTACACTCTCAAGGTATTAAAAATATTTCAATAGATCAGTCCTCTTTTTGGCTGTAGCCCTTACATCTCTGCAGTCTAATTCCCTTTTCATCATGTGACATTTCCTTCTGACTTGCAATTACTTGCAATAAAAATCAATTAGCCTTCTTGCCCTCTTTCCATATCAACATACTTTTGTGTGTCTGTTTTTTTTTTTCCTTTTGGTGTTTTTGTACAGTGCCTTACTTAAATGAACTACCCACCTCTTCCTTTCTTAGTTAAGGGACACTCAACATTGAACAAAGAGAAAGCCAATACAAGACAGACATGACCAAATAACATGTATAATTTTGATTGGGCCAGACCAATTTGGGCACTTAGGATCACCTTTAGAAGTGGTCCCAAAAACGGTATTCCAGTCATATGGAACTGAAATGGACAGTTCTACCTACCAAAATATCCAGATTATTTGGTTTAATGGTACATGTAAGTGCCTAAAATGTCTTTTTTCTCCTCTCTATAAATACTTGTAAGTTGCCCTCTCCTCATTCCCAGTTGATGTTAGCACCCTTGTTATTTATGTTTCAGGTCACAACACACTCATCAGTATCAGATACGAGTGATGTCTATCGTTTGCCAGTTGGAATCAGATCTGTTGAGGTGAAGGGAACCGAATTTCTTATCAACAACAAGCCATTCTATTTCAAGGGTTTTGGCAAACATGAAGATGCTGATGTGAGTTCAATTTGCTGTGATTTGGTAGTGGTCTGTGTATTTTATGTATGCTGTGTTTTAGTGGTAGTCTATATGTTAAAACTGTTCACCAATAGATGTGTTGGAGGGTAAGTGCCTTAAAAGGTAGGAAATGATGAGAGCGGTAATCTCCTAGCAGCAAGGAGGTTTCCATGGCAACCCAGCCACAGCCTTCCTCTGGCACCTGTCAAACAGCACTGATGAGACAGTGTGGAAATATACTTACGTTGAATACTTACCAGGGAGAGGAGGGGGGCCAAACAAGCAGCGACCGAAGGCAAATGCAGACAAAGCAGGCAAAGCATGGTTATGGCCCTAGAACTCCCTAAATATGGACTTGTGGTAACCGCTGACCAGCATTGACTTGATTTAAACTTTGCCTAAATTTCATTTAGCCATATTTGCACTCATCACCAAAAGAAGTTTTGGAGAGTAGGTGCCTTAATTCCATGGCAACCCAGCCACAGCCCACCTCCAAGGAAGACTCCAAGCAGTGGTGCTTGGATAAAGGAGGGTCTGAGGACTGCTTGGTGAAGGAGGCTAAAGCTAGCTACCATTGTGAGTAGCAGGTGTGACAGCCAGGGCAAAATCGCCATGTCAAGGGCAAGCCATGAAGTCTGTGGGTTGTATGCAGTGCTATTCAGCAACCCACTGGGGTACGCCTTGTGAGCAACAACCCTCGCAGCCCCAATGCAGAAGCTGTGGCTAGGAAAGGTACCGGTGATGGAAACTGTAGCAAATATCTATTTCATTCAGTGAGATAGGAGGCTGCAGGAAAGCAGCTGACCATTTGCAAGGAGGAAGAGGAGTACTACAAGATATGACTTAAAAGTGGACACAACACAAAGTGGAGGATGACCTACGGAAATATACACATAACAACCTTTGCAGAATGGGTCAGTCTTGGATGCTTTAATGTGGACTTGAATGCAAAATGGCAATGAATATTAGTCAACAGAAATTTCATTGAGAGTCAGGTGGATAGCAGGATTAAACTCCGACTAGGAGGCAATACAATGAATTCAGATGCCTGAAGAAAACCAAAGTATGCCAGAGTTGTTACAACCCAGAACATAGTGTGGTCCTGTATGGAAAAGGACAGTGAGTTGTGGATTTTCAGCATGTGGTGGTCTGAAATAGTCATTCTGGCAGAGCTTGATGAGCCGTGAGTCCTCTTAATGCCATGCACAACACATTGCAGTTGAAGAAAAAATATTAATTATTTTTATTAGTTATAGTTATTAATATGATTAATATTAATTTAGTAATAATAATTAATAACTATTGTTATTATTAAGAGTGCTAATTATTTTAGTCTAATTTGATGAATTATTCGTGACTTGTTCTTTTAAGATATATTGACTAATAATTGTTTTTTATTAGATTAGTTAATGGTTATTATATGAAATGGTGGTTTAGCATTGCAGTGCAGTAGCATTTCAAACAGGGAGTTACTGAACATTTCATCCACTTCATGCCACAGAAAGAGAAGGGAATAATGTTTTCATATGCAGTCCTTTTTTTGTCTGCTTGGTGCCATAATTGCTTAACTCTTGTTGTGAAAGAAATGCATTTTAGTTTACTTTTACTCTATAGCAGTCAGTGAATGGTTTTAGATAGATACATATTGAGAAAAATAAACCCGAAAATGAGGAATATGTATTCTTCGCACTCTAAGAAACCCCTGCCCTTAAAAAGTTACAGATTCTTAAAACTTTCTTTCAGTTAAGTCTTTTTTTAAGTTTAAACCTGTTGGACGCACCTTCTGTTTACTAGATACGTGGTAAAGGTATGGACTATGCTATCATCGCTAAAGACTTCAACATGATTCACTGGCTTGGGGCAAATTGTTTCCGCACAAGTCACTACCCATATGCAGATGAGATCATGGACATGGCTGACCAGCAAGGCATTGTGGTTATTGATGAAAGCCCAGGGGTTGGAATCAAGAAGTGAGTGGTACTTTTCAGTTGAAAAAAAAAACTGGTTTCATTGTGGTGGGAAAAAATGACAATCTTAGATGATGATGTTTTGCAATATAACTTGTCATTGTTGTGGGAAAAACAATTTCACTGATGGTATAAAGTCAATGGTACCTCTTGACAATAATGGAAACACCAAAAAAAAAAAAATTATGGTCAGACTCAACTTAACTGTTACTATTGCAGAAAGAAGTTCAGGAAAGATGCATTTCACCATCACCTCCCTCATCCCTTGCTAACTGGGGTTTATGTTTTCAGGACAGTGTATTGAATAGGTGGCACACTGTTACTATCACAGAGAGAAATTCAGGATTGTCACACCAAAGTATCACACCCTCTCTCTCTGCCTGCCTCTAACATCTTCACTGGTTTGCATGTTTTTGGGTTAGTTTGTATTTGACAAGTGGCATACTGTTGCTATCTCAGAGTAAATTATGCATGGTAGAATCCCTCCCTCTCTGTAGCCTACCTTTCACATAGTCGCTGATTTGTATGTTTTAAAGACGATGTTTAGTAACAGCGGGTACATATTGTGTTTCTCTTGCAGAGAGATCTTAAGAATAAAACTTTGCATGACCTATCCCCCCCCCTGCCACAGCTTATCACATCTTCCTTGCTTTATGTGTTTCTAGGACAGTATGTTGAAGTAAGGAGTATTCTGTTTCTATCGCAGAGACAACTTCAGGAATGACACTTTGCACCATCATTTGGACGTTATGGCTGAACTGGTTCGCCGCGACAAGAATCGCCCATCAGTCGTGCTTTGGTCTGTGGCTAATGAACCGGCTTCTAATAAACATGGAGCTGAGTCGTACTTCAAGTGAGGACACTGAAGTGGTTTTTTGAAATCAACCTATTTTCCTTGTTTCCAGGCATAACCTATTTTCCTTGTTTCCAGGCATTCTCTGGTTCCATTGTTTGTGCAAAGTCTGGGGAGGGGTATCTCATGGTGATGTCACAGATTACTGTTTTGTTCATCTTTGACTTAGACCTGGGGAGATTCTGGAGGAGAGGGCTGATTGAGCCATTTCCCTGTTTAGGTGCCATTTGACTGATGCTAATAAATATGCTAATGTTTTGACCAATCAGCTGTCACTAAAACAATAAGTTGTGAAGCCATTAGGTGTGATTGTATTCAGAATACATAAGGGGCTGGTTGTTCGAAGGCCGATTAGCGCTAACCCAGGGTTAAATTTCAACATTGGTTTCTTTTCCTCTTTTTAAAAAGCGTTTTCTCCGATAACTTTCTCTATTTTATTCAGAGCGGACAATCATCATATTGTATTCAAAAAGAATTATACTGAATGTGCTTTCTAAGCTCTCATATCTGCATTTAAATTTCGCACTAACCATGGGCTACCTTAACCCTGCTTTGAACAACCCGGCCTAGATGTAAAGGCTAAAGCTAAACAATAGTTATAGAAAATTATTAATGTCAGTGTTTTATTTTTGTTTTATTTTTCTTTGTATTCAATCACAGCATTTGCAGTGTTTTCCCTCTTGTGACTCAATTGACCTGCTCGTCAATGGTGTCCTGACACGAGTCTTATGAGTCTCGATGATTTGTATTGTTTGAAGTAAATTTGTTTTTTTATCGCCACTTACCACCGCTATTGATTAGAAGCTTGGCATATCAATAGCGTCCACGGCTCCATTGAACCGTGACGATGGCGTTTTATTGGCCAACGCTTATGTACACCTTGTAATTAAGCAACACTGTTCATCGTGGATATAAAAGGAGGTTCACCGCCTTGCCCAGTCACCCCTGAAGAAGACACTACATAGCAGTGTCGAAACGTTGGGTCGGTGAATTGTAACATTTTAGGATACAGTCATTATTCCAAACCAGCGTAGCATCAAACTATGTCTGGTTGTCCTCCTGGTTGCAACGTGCACTTTTCCTTTAATTAATTTGTTTTGTTTTCATACTAGATCAGTAATCGAGTTTACTCGCACCCAGGACCCAACTCGTCCTGTTACCTTTGTGTCTTCTGCTTCAGCAAAGACCGATAGAGCGGTTAGTGTCGCGCTTCTGTGACTAACTTCCTTATGCACTCGTCACTTTAACTTACCAACTAGTCAAAGGTTTATGATCCATTGACGATTGTAGTACAAAAGGTAGAACCACACTGTGTAGTGAAACAAACAGTACCACAGTACAAAGCTGTCCGGTACTATCAGCTATTGTCGAGCTGCATGATCCACAGACAACAAAGTTAGAACCACACTGTGTAGTGAAACAAACAGTACCACAGTACAGAATTGTTCAGTAGCTTTTTAAAAAATGGTCTCACTGCATAGTTTGATCCACAGATAGAAAAGTTAGATCCACACTGTATAGTAAAACAAACAGTACCACAGTTCAGAACTGTTCAGTAGTTTTCCCAATGGTTATCACACTGCATGGTTGGACCCACAGATGAAGCACACTGTGTAGTAAAAATTTATATCACATTGGGCTCAAGTTCCTTAGTGCTGTTGTTGTCTTTTTATCATAAACAGGTGCAGTTTGTGGATGTGATTTTGTGTAATCATTACTACGCTTGGTACCAAGATTACGGACAAACTCAGCTCATCAGTCATCAGTTAGAAAAGGAGCTAAGAGACTGGTATAACACGTTTAAAAAACCGGTTGTACAGTCCGAGTATGGGGCTGGATCGGTCGTTGGACTGCATATGGTAAACTGGTCTTTTTTTTTTTTGCATCTTGAAATCAGAACTTTTCCTTTTTTAACACTGATTTTGTTTCCTGAAAAACTGATGTGTCTTCTTCTCTTCATAGGACCCTCCTTTCATGTTCAGTGAGGAGTACCAGGTAAAGGGTTCGTAATAAGTCAAAAATGAAGTCAGTTTCAACGTGACACACTATTGTAAGGGGGGGGGGCTTGCCATCTGTTGGGTCATACCAGCTGAGCCAGTCATTTCTAAGAAAGTTAAGCATGACCCCACTTATAAACAAATTGCGACAATTGGTTCTTTCAGGATGCCGGCGAGTTAAGAAACCGCGGGGTGTTTTCGCGCCAGTGTTTTCGCGCCAGTGTTTTTGGCGGGTTCGCCAAACTGGACCTTTTTACCTTTACGCTCTAGGTGACTAGGAATGTTGGGAAGGGTTTATTTTGTCAGGAGTTATAAAAAAATGAAGTGACACGATGTGAGAGCCAATTATAAGGCGAACGTAAATGTATGACTGAAACAAGTGTTGGTTTTGACAAACGTTTTTCCCTTTATCGGACGGAAAATTGTTTTGCCTAAACCGACAATATAATTTGCCAATGAGTTTTGTTCGACAGTTTTGGGCTTATTTTCTAATGTTTTTTTTTTCGCCGTAGGTAGAGACAATTCAGCAATACTTTCCCGTGTTTGACAAACTGAGGAAAGAATTTTTTGTTGGTGAACTGATATGGAACTTTGCGGACTTTATGACCAAGCAAGGTGATTGAAGTGAATCTTATTTCGTATCATGAAATATTTGCTTGTGTAGAGTAACGAACTAGAATCCTCTATAACGACGGCATTCGGAAGACAACTGAGTTTGTTGGTCATCTCTATTCTTTTCTACGTGGCATTGTGGTCTGAGCGGTTACAATTAGCAACATGCTGCATTCGTCCACATGATGCATTCACTCACTTACAAAGTAAAGAGTCTAACCAAGGCACATTCTGACAGATACCTTAATTTCACGAACTTTCAAAGGTTAATCTTATCTCTTTTCCAGAGGGCGGGCTGTGGGAACGAGATTGAATTACATCTCTTAATAGTGGTCGCGCGCATAGACCGTTCAGCATTTACCGCTGAAGCACTTTATGTTGACTTTCAGCTCCAAGACGTGTGATAGGGAACAGAAAAGGGATCTTAACCCGTCAAAGACAGCCCAAAGCTGCTGCCCATGTTCTGCGCCAGCGGTATCTTAACATTTCTCAGGAAACCTCTCAGAGGAAGACTGAAGACATGAACGATGGACTACTTGATTTTTAGCCATGTCACATCCGATTTGGCAAAAGGAATTATATGGTTTTACCTTTTCACTGGTAAAATCAGATTATATTCTCGTTACAGAGTACTATACACTTCCTTTTATAGAAATGTGAATATATGAAACTTCATACATGTGAGCTGTGGAAGAAAGAATTAACAAGTGAAAGATCATCGCAGTTATGAAGGAAACTGAAGCAATTACGAGGACAAGACCAGAAAAAAATTCAGGCTTGAACGGGATTCGAACCCACGAGTTTGTGACACCATTGCAGTGCTCTAACCAACTGAGCTATCAAGCCATTTGGGAGCTTCTTGTGCATCGGTTCGAATCCCGTTCAAGTTCGGATTCTGTTTCAGGTTTTATCGTCGCAACTGCTTCAGTTGCGTACGTCACTGCGATGATGTTTCACTTGATAAATACTTCCTTGTAATTTTGGAAAATTTGCTTTCAGTGATTGCTTAAATACTCTTAGAAATGACAAGTTTCTTAATTCCCATCAGCTGTTTGCATGATAATATAGTTTTCTTGTAAGGAGATCTTGTAACTTTTGTCACTTCTAAAAATGGAAGGGTTGGGAAACTCTCCTTGCTCGTTGATCTCTTCGTGCAAACGTCATTTTTTAATAAATATCATATAATATGTAAACAAACCTTAGTGCATGGAAACATCTGATTAGATCGATGGAAATCTGTTAAAGCAATTTGATTGCGAAAAGTAAGGAACTGATATTAACACTCGTTTAAGCGGTGATCGTCAAAATTTTACTGAGCGAAAGTAAATCGCTTTTATAGAAATCAAGAATAACTGATTTTGATCCGCGAAGATTTTACATTTATTCAGCATAAAATGCACGTAGCTAAGGCGCACAAGCGCAATGCACTGATTGAACTTACGACTGTCATTTATTTGTTTTTGAGTAGATTTGAAATAAATTGGACTTATTGTGCCTTTGGAGTTTCTTGCCTTAATCGAAACTGAATTTCATTCAATTGCAGTTTCTGATACTAACAGACGGCAATAAATAATGACATTTAGTGATCATCGCAGTTATGTACACAACTTAAGCAGCTGTGAAATTAAAGCCTGAAAAAAAACTCGGGTCTGAACGGGATTCGAACCCATGACCTCTGCGATACCGGAGCAGTGCTCTACCAACTGAGCTATCACTGAGCTAGAGGCTATAACTTCACCATCAGACTTTACCTACCCGTCTTCACTCGGAAGCAAATGCTTCTTTTCCGGCAAATCTTCGTCGGTTTCGATTCTTTGTCCTCCAATTGGATAGAGGCACACGTTACTGGACCTAAATCACGTGGAAATCACATGCACGAACTGTGTTGCGCGCGCAGAACCCTGTTAGTGGACTAACGGTAAGTTTTGCGATTGTGACGCGCGTGATGTCTTGTTTAAATTTTACCGAGTCTTCACAATGTCAACTGTGAAAAATGGCTCTGGTAACTTTTTCTGCCATTTATGTGGCATCATCTTACATTTGGAAGCATTACACGTCAACAAAAGAGGAATTGAACCCTGTAGAAAAAAGGTATTTGTTGTTTTGGACAACATACTTCCTTTATGGCATTTTGTACGGAGTACTGTGGAACGTGTTGAAAAGCAATGCGGAATTCGCGCGGAGAAATCTCGGAAGCAACTAAATGTTGCGCGTGCAGTCTGCCAGGCGCATGTGAAAGCAAGAGCACGTTTCAGAATTAAGGCGTTGTTTGAGCAAAAATAGTTTAACTGAGTCTTGAAAAAGCCCTTTCTTAGCTTGAAACATCTCAGGTACCACAATAACTTGTTCTTTTTTTATTCTGTGGACCTAACAACAGCAGAGCTTTTCATATAATAAAACAACAACAACAACAACAACAAAAATAAAAGAGAACAAAAAAAATAAAAAGGGCGCACCCGAAGACAGGACAGCGATCGCAGTACTAATACATTTATTGCTTTTCAGAACTAACAAAAGTTATAAAACTGCTACTGCGGAGACCACTTACCTGCAGGTAAATAGGAGTCCTTTATAGAATACAGACTGAAAAGAAGCTTACACATTGGTAAAAACATCTCCTGTTTGAAACGTTTATCACTTTTGTTTTATATATTTGGGTTGAAAATGTGACTCCTGTTAAGCTGTTCTTTTTTGACAATTACTTGTGATTTTGACGTGTCACTGAGATGACTGCAAGAATGACCGCGTGATCGAGTGGATGAGTGAGTGAGTGGGTGAATGGGTGGGTGAGTGAGTAAATGAGGGAATGAGTGATTGAGTGAGTAAATGAATGAGTGAGTGGGTGAGTAAATGAGCGAGCGAGTGAGTGGGTGAGTGATTGAGTAAATAAGTAAATGAGTGAGTGAGTAAATGAGTGAGTGAGCGAGTGAGTGTATGTGTTTTGAACCAATCAGAATAAAAGTTGACATCAATTGTGACTTGCTCTCACGCGTTTTCCCGCGCTTTTGTGCTGACGTCAAATATTACTTTTGAGTTCTGCCTGATTCATTAGCTGTGGCCATCTGTTGTGACGTTCGAGTCATAAATGGGAAATGAGCACACAGCAATTAACAGACCACGTTACATAACCTGACCGAAATTAACGTCCATTTATCTGCAGAGTCCAACCGAATCTTCTTCTGTACCTAGTTCGCCAAATTCCTGTCCATACTGTCGATTTACTTCAAAGCACTCTGTTTCAGCAACTTCATCGAACAGCGTCTCGCCCTTGAAGTTTCAGGCTCCTCGCAAGCCATCTCTTGGTGTCTCTCCTGGTAACTCATGTTCTTCATCTTCCCACCATGCAAGGCGCGCTTCAGGAAACCCTTCTTCAAACAGCAATGAACAGAACCTCAAACCTCTTATGTCTGTGCAACTGTCTCCTCCCCCAAATCAATGCTCTCAATTTATCAGGCGTCCATCTGGCAGTAATCAGTCCCAACCGCGTTGTTCCTCCAGCGTCTCGTCAACCAACGGTGGACGGAACATCCCACCTCTAATGTCGGTACAAGTTTGTTCGCCATTGGCTGGACCCAGGCCATTACCATCATCGGATGCAAAACACCGAGCTAGAAAGAAGCGTAAACGAAGACGACCTCGGCAAACCATGATTCCCTCTCTTCCGGGTGCCCGGGCTGGTATGTTTTAAGACCCAATTTTTGGCAGGAAACCACCCTTGGTATTAAGATGGAGACAATTTCAAGAAAAAGAAGAAGAATACATGGCTAAATGGGATCAACTTTTCTGACACTAAACTGATGTATTTTATTTTTCTAAAGGAAAAATAGTTGCTAGCACCATTAAAAGACCTTCTTTAACTATGTGTTCTTGCGTTATTTAACTGTATGCTTATATACTTGAAACCTTAGTCAAGTCACATTTCTGATCGCTGGTATTGATGTTGTGAATATTGAAATTTAAAGAAAAAACAGAATTTCTTTCCTTAGAAAATTTTGAATAGCTATCATTAAAACAAATCCTCATTGGTTTTTGAGACGTGAGTGGGGTGGATAAAACACGTAAAATATTTGCTCTATTTTTCCTCCTACCCTCAGTACACTCCTCTTGTTATAGTTATACGGTGACAATTTTACAAAATTGTTTAATTGTTAGGTTGTCAAAGAAACAAACAAATGAACAGATAAAAACGTTTCAGTCCTTACTCTCAGTAGTAAACGAACTCTTCTGTACTAAATATTATATTACTTCTATCTTCCTGATATCTTGTAACCCTTTTCAGCAGTGAATGATTGTTGCTCGCCCTCAGAACAGAAGATGAAACTATGGTTTTAAAAGACTCAAATCAGATTTTGTGAAGTCGAGAAGCCTTTGATATTTAGTAGCAAAATAAGGCGGCCCAACTATCCCCACAGTGCTGTTACATGTATAACCGACTCTCATATTGAGCTTGGGCCGCCTGTATTAATTTCAGCAAGTGTTGCGTGTCTTTGATATTTTTTTGCGTGACTCCAACGTAACACTATTGAAGGTATACATTGAAGCGAGGCAAATTCAAAGTATATAAATGAGGACGGCGCCATGTTGATCTTTCAGATCACTTCTCTCCTAACTTTGAATTGATCATGACGACTGCTAAGTCAGCTGGCTCTGATGTCTGGTCGTCTGTTACAGAACAGAATATTTTCTTGGATGATGGCTTTAAATTTGTTGTCGACGTCCTTCTTCCGCCTCCGATCTCTGCCCAGCACTCTACCGTAGTGGATTGTATTTCTGAGCATAAGTTTGAAAATGTTTCAAAAGCGGAACTTGGCAAAACTTTGTTAAACACTTGTGCACTGCAGCATGGTTCGTTTTATAAATTTTTTGAGTATCGACAACGGGCTTTATTCGGCTTATGGCAGTCACAGAGAACAGAAATTAAAAAGTTGCCCGCAACGAAATTTAAATTTCTCTATACTAGTGAGGAACGCCATTGGAAAGCCATTGTCGACAAAACGAAACGACCAGTCCAAAGACCGGAAGTTTCTTTTTCATCACATATTAGCCTCCTTCTCTTGCTTCCTATTTTACAGTCCCAAAGTAGAACAGACCCTTCATTAGCTGGACAGAGCACGGAACTGTTATTGCAATGTTTGCGAAATTGCTCGCCCAACTCGCTCTCCGTGGAGCCCTCAAGCTGCATAACCGGTCTTGCGAATCTGCTCTGTAGTTGGCTTCAAGACACGGAGGATGCAAGAGACACGTGCAAACACGAAGAAACGTCAGGGTTTAAAGTGAAGAAAGAAAGCTTGATTGCAGCTCTCATTACATTGGCTTGTGGAAGGTAATAAATAAGCACAGGCAATATTAGTTATCAAATCACGGCATGCAGTGATAACTTGCTTCTCTTGAATGCATGTACATACTCGGGCGCCCTTTTATTGTCGTGACAACTGACACGAAGCGCTCAGGACAGACTTTTATATGTATACCACTCACATCTATGTTAATTTTATGTTACTGCTTCCTTAATGAACACTTATTGAATTTGTATATTAACCACTTCTTTAACCAAAGAGTTCCCTGCTAGCAGAGGCTCTTTTCCTGGTGTTCGCTGACGGGAGAAAAGAGACAGCGAACACCAGGAAAAGAGCCTCTGCTAGCAGGGAAACCAAAGAGGAGTGACCACTGGGAACACCTTATTTTGGGTAAGTGCTGTAGCAATCAGGACCTAACTAATCGATCATCGAAAACGTAATTGATTAATCAATAGTACTTGATAATACTCTATATTTATCGATTGATTAGTTATAATAATCTATAAAAATCAATAATCACAAATTTGGCTAGAGTCAGAATTTGAATTTTCATTTGAAGCTGACTCATTAGGTTGTGGTAGAACTGTATCCACTATGACTAACAAAACTTCAAAGCTTTGCGAATCAGTGTATTTGAGAGAAGAACAGCAGGAGACAACTTAAGTAATATATTTTTAATAATAATTGATAACTAAGCATATTTTACCTTGAGGGCTTTTTGAAAATGAAGAGACTAATTATTGGTTGTAAGGACAGCTGAAGGGACTACTGCTGTACTTGTGGCTTGACAAACCTCAGTGCAAACCTGGACAAACACATCTAAAAGCACAACAACCGCAAACAATTTTCACCATCCTCAATGTGAAGTGTGGCTCATAGGTCTTGTCACCGAGTTTTTCGCCTTTGGATGAATTTAGTATCTTGCTGGTTGTTTGCTAAAATTAATTTAGAAAGGTTTCCTGGTGTAGAAATCGTATTACAATAGCTTACAATCTGTCCTGCAATACATATTAAGAAGCTGCACGGCCAGCTTTCTTTCTAGTGTTAATTTGTTGTATTCTGTTACAGTTCAGAAGATTTTAAAATATCACCCACAAAAATCGCTTGCCAAAGAGTTGTTGAAAAGAGCAGGACATCATGATGGAAAATTACACACGAGTCATGTTACATTATTTTTATGGTTGTGTTTCCTCTCCATTTGATGCAGTACCTCTGAGTATCCTGTAATGACATACAAATTCATAAGTTGATACTGTATCAATAAAGCCAATAAAAGGTGTGTTCCTTTCGCTAAATCCAAATCTGGATTTTTGATCTGGTGAATTCTTTTTCAAAACGGATTCACTGGATTTGAATCCAAATCCAGATCGGATTTATGATCTATGCTGTTCCATTCACAATAGATCCGAAATTAGTCAATCGATCCAGCAGTATTTCCTAGGCGCCTTGATAGGAATGTCACAGCAGTCGATTGCTCCCATCACTCCAGGAAAACCTCCCATTTCTTCAAATTTTTTGCTTTCCTCTCTCACCTTTCCCAACTAGGAGACTGGATAACCTACTGAAACAGATTGACTACAATCGGTTTTTAATTGCTTTGCACTAGATCTTGTTACATCAAAACGATCTGTGACAGTTCTAGATCTTAGACTCTTTTGATTGCCTAATACCTACAAAGTAAGAAGGATTTGCAGGCTAAGTGGTATAGGGGGTTTCGGCTCATGTGGCAAGCTGGCCAGGTAGCACAGCAAGCAAACCCTTGAGGAACTCAAGTTCATGTTTTGGCATACGAAAGTGGCTACAAAATGTGACTAAGCTATACTGAGGAATGATAATCTCTGCGTAATTTTCTGCTCTAACGTGCCTCTTTCTGTTTTTGTGTGGTACTAGCGCCAGGACTCCGGTATTACTATTTGAATCGCAGATCAGATAATTCTCCATGGTACCATTGCATCTTTCTTCAAGCAAGAGAAAACGCATCATTTCTTTTGCGGCTGCCATATTGAACATATTTACGAAAGGTTACAGATCCAATTTCAGATTTTGGATTTTTTTTTGGTCACAAAATCTGGTAGATCTCGGATCAGAAATCCATTTTTGGATTCACCAAAAGGAACACTCAAAGTGTTATGGGGATGTTAATTGAGTTTAATGTCAGTTGCAAGCTGCTGTTTATTGGTTCAACAGAAAAACGAATCAACCAACCCGGCTTCGCCCATTTTTATGTTTATGATTTTTTTCAATCAAAATCAATAAAACCAATTGTCTAATTACTAAAATCGATACAATGGATAATCACAAAGGGTTGACTGATCAATTTCCATTGATTTTCGATATTAATTGATAAGTCATAATTGATTATTATTGATTTTCATCGAGTATTGAAAATTTTGATTAGTTTGGTCCTGAGTAATCCGTTCTCTTAGATCCTGGCACTTTTGAATTCAGTATATGACAATAAAGACAGCATTTATGTAAAAGTCTAGAGGGAATAATATTATTATTGTTTCGAAATAATTAAGATGGTATGTTTTGAGCCTGGAAAATTTGTGAAAGGTGTATTTTTTTGGTGTCACTGTCACAGGAAAACTTGGAAAAAGAAAATCTGGGTTCTAACAACTAGTTTGGATGCTCTACCACTGAGCAATGTTTGTGATTTTTGATAATGCTTGCCATTACAGACTTTCCATTCAGCTTTTTGTGCAAGTCCTTCAAGTCCTGCAAAGTAGAAAAGATGATCTTGAAAAGCTCCAAGTTGGTGAAGTTGTAAGAAGAGCTTTGGAATACGAAAGAATGGGGACATTCTGCGACCCTAGCATTCTTCAAACATCACGTTTTATTACAAGTTGGCAGTTTAAGGTGGATGTCAGTGAACAGACTGACTCATGCAGTGGTGATCAGATTTGTAACTTGACCTGTGATGGAAAATTTCTTTATCTGAATAATTGTGCTGGAAAAGGCCTTTTGAAAGTTGGAACTGGCAAACACAATACATTGAGGTGAGATACAGGGTTGTCCCTGATAGTTGTTAATATACGTGAAAAACTTGCATGATTGTGATTGGTTAAGGGCAGTGCAGTTCAAGTGTAATACTACTGCCAAACATAAAACACCAGTGCAAATTGCAAGAAAATTACAAAATTTTTTCAATTACATGTATAATTATCAACAAATAATCGGAGTTTTTCAAAAAACTCAAATTGCACTTGCCAAAGCAGCTTTTGCAGTTTGAGCTTTTTGAAAAACCCATTTGTGCAGATTCAAGGAAATGAAATCAGACAAACCTCTATCATTTTGTTTTCCTTTTCAGGATTTTACTTGTCTTTTCTTACTTGTCTAATTGCTGGTGTAAATTAAGTCACAAAAAGTGTGTTCTTTTGGTGTCATCCCAATTTGGATTTGTGATCTAAAATCACTCAGATCATGGCACATCAAAGGAACCCACAATTATTTTTCCAGAGTGGATCCATGAGTTCCCTTGATGCTTCATGATTCGTGTGATCTCAGGTCACAAATCCATATCCCAATCATACAAAATGAACAAACTGAAAGATAGAATCTATCTGTTGTGAGAATTTGTTTTGGGATTGCAATTTATTGGTACAGTAGCATTCATTATCACTCATTTTTGCACTCTTGCACTTTTCTTTCCAGAGCGATAGTTTATGGCAGCAGTCCAAATCTTGGTGAGGGATGGCTGGTCAGTGTTCAGCCTTTTTTGATGTTTCGACCAAAAGAGTTTGACAATGAACCAACAAAAATGTGCTATATATTGGATCCCCTGACTCTTCAGGTATTTTGATGTTGAGTTAAGTTACAGTATAAACTGTATATTGAGATTTAGGTTCTTTTTCTGTATCCTTTTACAGTCACTTTGTTTAGCTAAATTGATATTGGATTCCATGTGTTCATTGTTTTTGTGTAGAAGACCAAAACAGTGGAGTTGAAGGCACTGGAAATGTCTAAAGGTGAAAGTGAACAGCCTGCACCACTCAAAACTGTTCAATTTCTCAGTGATGGTATACATGTGTATTGGATATGGTCTACAAAATCTTCATCACCATCTCAAGAACGTTCTTCCTCCTATCCAGCCAAGACTCAAGTTGACATACACCTTCAAGAATTCAGTTTAGAGATGGTTAATGGTGAGTTCAGAGTGGTAGCTATTCCTTGCAACAATGCTGTCTTGTTGAAGAAGAAGGACGAACCTGTTACGGTGTTGACTTCTCCTCTGCCAGTGCGCCGATCACCAACAGCAGCAACAGCTCAGAAAGAACCAGAGGGTAAGTGTTGCAGGCTATATGGTTAGCTTGGGATCATCTGTTTTCAATGCTTTTCTTCAATGCAAGCACAGAACTGATTAATAACCCACTAGGTTGTAACAATTCATCTAGTTCAAAATCAAAATACTTCATTTGGAGCAAATCAACATGACAAACCAAGTTACCTGCAGCATAAGTTTTGCCTTCAGTTGGTTTTTATTCAGTTTGCTATTTGCTGTACATTACATGTTGCCATCTCGGAAACCATTGGTTCATTTTGCTATGGTTAAATATTATTTTCTGCAGTAATGCACAGTTGGAGTGTCATAAAATTGAAGTGTTATTTTCTATCCAACCTTAGAGATGACTAGCTGTGGGTTAATGCTAAGCAATCTCCTACAGTCAGCAATGTTCATCAGTGGCGACGTGTTGGTTATGATTGTTCCCCAGTTGTCAAGTTCCGGAGCAGCTACTCTGCTGTCACTTCGGGGTCACAAAAGTAGGATATTCTTAACAATTACTTAATAATGAAATGTTTTGCTGTGAAAACCCACATTAGGGTTTACAGCGTTCATGTATGTACTAAACAGGATTTTACATCTGTATTACCAAACTCTTGATTTGTGTTTTGCTTTCTCTATGAGTTTTCAACAAGTTATTTTAAGTTTTTGTTTGTCAGGTAGTGCTAGTAGTCGTTCAATCCCCCAAGATTACATTCAGTTGAGAGGTTCATTGTTTCTGCAATACATTAAGTCATATAGTGAGTGCCAGCCACAGCAATATAAATAGCCACTCTATTAATGATATACTAATATATATGCAACAATTTTAATGCGCTGATTGAGCATGTCAATTAATCCCAAACAGTGCAGAAAGTTGAAATCGAGTGCCAAAAGTTGAAATTGATTGCAGAAATTTGAAATTAAATTTCTGCATGTATATTATTAACTCATAGATTTTTCAAAGACAACAAAATTAATTGCACTTGCCCTACTGGCTTGTGCAATTTCCTCAGTCCTCAAAAAATTTACTTGTGCTCATTTATTCCAAATTACACTCGAAACCATTTGATTACCTAGACAGATTTACTTGCGTTCCAGGTCCACTGAATTACTGCTTCTCAACCCTGGATGGATCCTGTGTTAAACAGGAACATGTAGTTAACAGTGCCATGCCCAACTGGCAGGATCTGCTGGCTACACATCTCAGTAAGAGAATTTAATTGTAAATTATATGCTGAATTACACATGAAGCAATTCATGTACACTTTATTGCACACTCAGGAGATCAAATTGCTGTGTTTCCTTTGATTACATTGAAGGCAGCATGTTTTTCAAAATTTCAAGTGAAATTCCTAGCTGACAAGTTCCTTATTTTTCATTGTGGGGTAGTTTCTAAAGAAACTGGTGCTGCGTTGGTGGGGAATTGAAACACGAGAAATTGGGATAATCAAACAAGTTGATAAAATAATTTGTACCACTGTAGGGTAGGCACCCCCTCTTTTACCTTATGGTGGTATATCAACTTGTTTGATTATCCCAGTTTCTTACTATATTTTTTATTGCATAGTTACTAATAACCCTTTTATTATACAGTACCTTCTTTTTCAGCACAGGAAAAATACCATTCAAGAATCAAATGTTGTAAAAATTAAAACTGCTCTGAATTTGGATAGAAGACAAGCTTAAGAGCAGAAGTGCTGTGTTTGCCATGGTTACATTAGTTCCATGAGTCTGTACTGTTATCCATCTCATGTCTGCCTGCTTAAGAATAAAGATTAGAGGATCACTTGAATTGTTTGTGGAGGAGTTCAAAATTTAATTGTATTTCCAATACACTTTATGCTGCAAATAATGTTTGTGATTTCTGTGATTGTTACTGTAGTACTGTACATTGGATGTACGTTTTTTTTTGTTTTTCAGGCATCTGCCATGATCCTGCAAATCATTGTTTGTGGGTATATGGTAATAGCTTCATCAGTGAATGGCTCAGTGGAGGGTATCCATCTAACAGCCAAATCTGTCAAAAGCTTGGCACAGCACAAACGATGTATACAGGTGTGATATTACTACAATAAAACACATTTGTGGCAGATGTTGTTATCTACAGTACTTACCTCTTTGACCCATTTTCCTCCAAAGGCCAACCTTGGTGAATTTAATTTTGTGCATGCTATGATTGGCTAATATGCGCAATCCATTTGCCCATGGGTTGCATGCAGACGTCAGATTGTGAAGTTGTGAAGCCTTATTTTATAAAAGAAATGATAAACACAGCAGCTGTGCAACCATCAAGTTATGAACACATTTGGGAGGTTTGCTAAGCACTCAAGAAGCTAGAGAAGCTTGTGTCTGTGCCTCGAGCATCTCTAGCTTCTTTCATGCTTAACAACCTCCCACGTGGTTCCATGTCATGATGGTTGCATGTTGTGTGTTTACCATTTTTTCATTGGATTACTGAATTTACTTCTTCAGTGTGGTTGTGTAATGATACTGGTAGGGTAAGATATTGGGGTTAACCCACTGCTATTGACTAGCGTCTTACTGTGGAGAGTACTGTATTGTAGGAATATGCCTGAGTAGTCCATACCACAGAAGCTAGTGTAAGCTCCAGTCACATGGTTCTAATGGCTCTTGTTCACCTTTACTTTATTTATTATACATTTAAGGTATACAGTAATCTGAATTGCTTGTTATTTATATGTTGCAGACGGTTGTTCGAGTGATCTTGATCCTGAGGAAGCCATGTCATCACTGACTCATCACATCACATTCCTCTGCAAAGCACTTGATTCAGAACTGGAAGTTCTCTCCTTTGAGAATGGCGAAGTTAAATTAAATGGCTCGCTTGATTCTCAACACATCAATCGCATCTGTGATGTTCTCCAAACTGCTGTCAGCAATGGTCAACACAATATTACAATGTCTATGCTCATTGCACTCCAAACGCTTATAAATCTAGTTGCAACAGGTCAAGCTGAGTTGGATAATGGAGACATTGAAGGCACAAAACGTCTGCTTTGGGAGCTGGTATCCTCAAAGTCAGATTCTGTTAATTTTGAAGTGGTACAAGAAGCTTGCAGAGTTTTGAGTGAAGGTTTTGATGTATTCTACCCCAGTGGAAAGGATAAAAGTGCTGTGATCATGTTTTTGTTGTCAGAAGGAGCTGGTTCCCCTGGAATGGCATACCTTTCCTTGCTGTTGTTTACTGATATGGCTGATGTAACCATGGCGTGTATTACCAGAGAATCTTCTCTCAAGAAAAGGTAAGTGAAAAAAGTCATACTGCACAGGCATGTGAGTGACTTGGTTGAAAATCATCCTAGAATGGAAATTTTGTTGGTGAATATAGTTATTTATCCAAACAAGTAAAAGAAAATTGCACATTGCAGCAAGGTGGACATACATGTAGTTTGATACGTCGCTGGTTTGAAATAATGAATGTAACTTACGTGTAAAAAGTTACAATTCGCCAACTCATTTTAAACTTTGTTTTTATTTTAAAGTAACTTTTGTCCAAATTTTGCCTTTTACATGTATATGTTGTGGTTCTATTTTATCCTTGCTTTAAATTTTATTTTCCTTTGTTTCAAACTCATTATCATACATTAACATAACAAAAAAAAACAAAGGAAAATACAATTTAAATAAAGGAAAAATTGAACGACAACATATACTTGAAGTTACCTGTATTAATAAACTAAGCTGCTGAAATATTGATACAAATTGTAACTGACCATTTCAAGGCATGTATGTATATCCTTGAAATTGTGCCTCTTATCCAAGAATTGAGTGAAATGCAACTTGATGTTTATGCAGTGCCCTTAAAGGGAACAGTCAGCAAAGACTGGTCATTTCGTATGATGACCAACAGTGTACTGATACTTTAAGTGACCAAGAAGTGACCTTAGTTCACTTTCATAGGATCATGTCTGTACAAGAATTAAATGATCCTCTTACAATGGTTTGAATATATTTATATTACATATAGACTGGAGGATGATGCAGTGTATTTAGCTCTAAAGATATGTGTGAAAGAATCCTGCGATATTCTCCTCCAGTGTGGCAGTATGGATGATCAGCTGTTTTCTGTAGTGGTGATCACATATCCAGTATGTATTAGACATAAGTACCTCTTTCAGTATACTAAGTGATTTGCTGTTGATAATTATTGTATATACTATAACTATTATTTTAAGTAATAAACCAAAGTTTCTATGGGTTTACCCGCATAATAAACCAAGGGGGATGTTGGGAGAACACTAGAAGATCTTCTAAATCACAAGCTGCTGGGTGATTTACAAGCCCTTCAAGTGTTCTCCCAACACCCCAAGTGGTTTGTGATGCCAGTAAGCCAATAGAAACTGTGGTGTTTTGCTTTTATAAACTAACTTTAAATAAAACAGAAAATGTTTCTCTTTTCTTTGGGTTTGATGGCACAATAACCCATAGGTTTTCAACCAATCAGCATGTGAGTAGTATCTGAGTTATTTGATAAAATGTATTAATAAATGTATATAACTATATTATTATGTCTCTCAGTTAATACGCGCGCTGTGATTGGTCAATTTAGCGGGCCGTACTGTACTGTACGGCCCGCGAAATTCAAAAGTTTGTTTTGAGACATAATAAATATCTTACAAACCTCGTTTTCTCAGTTCGTACTGTAAGTTACGGATCCTCGTTTTGTCCACTTGGATTCATGGCCTGCGCACTTTGAAATTGGTTAGTACAGTAAGAGGTATATACTTTATTACAGTAACCAACTGCCTTTCTTAAGTGGAAGGTGGGTGCCTGGGAGCTTCCACTGTGGCCAGCCAGCCCCTTGATAGAGTACTGTCCCCATGCCTGGCAAATCCCCGCAACCCAGCCATGAGCCCCCATTCCAGGCACCTGTCACACTGATGAAACAGTGGAAGGAAGAAAAATAGGGATGGGGGGGGGGGTGGGAGGACATTAATGACTTATTATTTAACAATTATTCGCCTAAGGCGAAATGATTATCGGTGAATATTCACCGAGACGAAGTCGAGGTGAATATTCACCGATAATCACTGAGCCTGAGGCGAATAATTGTTTTAGTATAGATATGAAGGTGATTATTTCAATAAAAGAAAAGAAAAGCATTGTACAACATGAAAAAATTCTATTTCATCAAATGCGCGCGTACGACTGGCCGCCATTTTGTTCGTCGAGGTGATTATCGGCTGATAATCTGAGATAGGGAACCAATCAGAGCGCGCGGTTTTGTATAATCGCCTGAGTATTTATACTAAAGAGAATTATTAACTGTATACAGTGTGTATAAGGCATGTTTAGGGTAAATTTTGCTCTTTCTTGGTGTTCACATAGTGATGGATTTATCAAATTTTGTTCAAAACACAAAATGTCCTCTAATACTCTAATTATGGCAACTTAACATGAGAGTGACAGTGTTTTCATTAGAACGGGCGAAAATCCCTGCCTACTTTGTCAGAATTTACCTTTCACTGCCGCCTACTTTGTGTAGATTTCACTAAAATGACTAAAAAAAATAGTCAGGTCGCCACTTACTTTATTCACCTCAGATGTCTACTTGAAACACCTGGAGTGTTTTATGACTGTGTGATGTGAATTATATCATGCTGTTATTACCATGGACTGTCTAGCTGATATCATGTTGTTCATTCTACCTGCACAGGAGTTGTCTCCAATTCTGCAGTTCATTACAGCTGTTTTTACATCAACCTGGAGAGAAATTTTGCTTCATGATGAGGTGGGTGTTGCCTGAAAACGACTGCATTTGATGGATTATCTCCAGCAGTGTAAAATAATCTTAAAAAAACACAGTTACTGCTGGCACAAACTTGATTCAACCAGTTTGATTTTGATTCTATTTTCTTGCAACCACTACTGTCTCCGGTGCAGACAAAAGAACATGCTGTTAATAATGAATGTTCATATTTATGTTGTTAGGTTTGCAATGACCTGGCAAAACAGTCTGAATGTGAAGTACTCTGTCTGAAGGTGCTGGATGGGTGTCAACAGGTCTGCTATTTTTTTCTGACTCGTTTCATTTTTTGTCATTCTCCTTATATGATTCTTCCTACTTAAGTTCCATTGGTATCCTTTTTTAAGTTTTTTGTATGACTTCTTACATGTATGTTGCCGTTATTTTGAAACGGTAATAATGACAAAAAGTCAAGAAAGTCCCTATAAAATAACTTCTTGAAATGTTACACACGCGAAAACGGTTTTACCAACGAATTGATAAGGTACTTTAGTTGTGCCACATTAAAGGTTATCGCAGATCAACCAGTTTGTTTAGAAACTAAAGAAATTGGGATAATCAAACGAAGTTATAAAGTAAGTTATACCAGGTAAAAGGGAGGTGCTGACGTTTCGCGCGTTAGCCATTTGTTGGATCGAAAGGAGAAGGCCAGCAAAGAAGATCCCGACCTCCACTCTTGTTAGTCGCCTTCGGAGCCATTCTCTGGCTCGTCACGCAACGCTTTTCCCCCAGCGTGACGGGCCAGATAATGGAACTCTCCAATAAAATACAAGTGACTCGTGGGATATTCCACGGTATACCACTCGAAAGCGTTGCATAACTAGTATGTACATGTATGTAGTTTTTGGATATGTATTTTGGCCTTCTTTTTTTCTCTTTTCCCAAGTACGTAGCCTACATGATTATGGAAATTCACGTGAAAAAGAGTAATTATAAAGGAAACAGTTTTAACAAAAGAAATTAGCTTCAATTGTTTCTTCACCGAGGTATTCCGCGTCTTGTTTGCCGCGGCGTTCGGTCAGGTCCGTCCAAGACGAGGTTGAGGAATTCGTCCCACCGCAGTAAATTCGCGGCACAACACATCGGCAAAGACGCGGTTTGACCGCGTCCTAATGGGTAAATACTTTCAGGCTGTACTGTAGTTTCTAGTGCAGGGCTGTGTACTCTACCACTGTTAAATCATTAATCTAATGTCCTGTTATTAAAAAATACCACTGTTGTAATTGTGTGAAACGGGAGCTGATGGAACTTTCGTTCTCTAGGTTCTTGATGTTTGTATAGAAGTGTTGAACAAACTGTCAACTGAGTTCAAAGGAGACTTAAAATCAAGACTAGAAGGTTTGGAACATATTTTTAAAGCCACTTTACCAGGTCAGACTTTACCGCTTCTGGCATCAGTGCTGTCTTCAGACAAATGTTGTCGCTTGACCATGGCCAAGAATCTGCTTCCAGCTGTGACAAACATCACCGTGACAACAACAAGGGTAAGAGTGTACTAATCTACTTAATTAACAAGATTAATAAGACAAGAAAGTTTTGCAAGTTAATCTAGCCTCGTCATATCCAGTTTACTCTTGTACATTCCCGTGGAGTCCGTCAGAGTCCACTGTTTAAACAGGTACGCGCTTACTTCTTTTCGTGTTCCGTTTTTTCACTCTGCTGTTCTCTATGCAGGTGGCATACTTCCTTTCTGAAATGAAGTGTCGTGGTGATGCTGCACACAGTGGGAAGCATCTCTTATCAGTACCCATACCTTCACCGTGGTCCAACCCACGGCATGTGGAGACACCCCACCCAGTCAGGGATGATTACCATTGCTGTAAGACTGTGGTCATACCAGGCTCCCAATGTCTGTACTTAAGGTTCGATCCAAGATGTGCCACTCAGTACGAGTATGACAAGGTTAGAGACGGTCTCTGGTCGACACGGTAGTGAAGTAGGGACGTAGCCAAGGAAGAGGGGGTCCTGGAGTGCCCGTGACCCCCCTTTCAAAAATACTCGCTCCGCCCCGGTGTAGTGGTTAGCTTGTCTCACTTCCGAGTACGAGTGCCGGAGTTCGAACCTTGATGATGGCACTATGTTGTTTCCTTAGACAAGAAACGTAACTCCGCACTGTCTCGCTCGACCCGGCTTCAGGTGTATAAATGGGTACCGGCGATGTAATGCTGGGGGTAGTCCTGAGGGTGACTAGCATCCCACCCAGTGGGGGGGTGGGGGTGGGGGTAGTAACAATGCTCCCAGGTGCTTTATGCAAATGAAACCTCGGTAAGTTGCGGCCTTGTTGGCTTTAAGGCTCGTGTGCGCTTTTACCTTACATTTCTTGATGAAAGGCGAAGATTATAGTATAAAGGTCCTTGCCAATTATTTGCCTGCATTACACCGTGTAACATACTAGGAACAATGTTCCACCAAATTATAATTATGCAAGTGTCCTGGAAGTAATTTACCCGCGGCTTTCTCTTCCCCGTTCCAGGTGATCGTGTACGCTGGCAAGACCGTCAGTGGTCGGAAGATAGCAGAGTATGGAGGAAACTCTCACGGTGCAGGTGGTAGAGGAGTGATAAGACTTGGTTGGCCTAAGGAGGCTGTCAAAGTGGAAGGTGATACCGTCACCTTATCATTCCATGTTAAGAGCGCGCGGGAGCGGAATACGCCCGATAGAGCTGTCTGGGGATTCCGCTGTGTTGTTAGTGCTAAGGTAACCATTAGTCACGCTTTTCGCTTCGTAGAATAATTGATAAGTATACTGTGTCACAAAAAACCGTTACCCACCCAGCCCCCCACCCCCGTCACAAAATCCTGGATCCGCGCCTGTATCTATCGATTGGACATACTACTACTTATAAAGTTACAACTGGTCGACCCGAAAATTCGACACTTCTGTCTAGTGTTTTGTTCAGGGGTGATTAGGTTGGCTGTGGTGCTGCCAACCTAATAACCCTAGGTATTTAACAATTATTCGCCGAAGGCGAAGTTATTATCGGTGAATATTTACCGAGACGAAGTCGAGGTGAATATTCAGCGATAATCACTGAGCATGAGGCAAATGATTGTTTTAGTATAAATACACAGGTGATTATTTTCAAAAATAGATAAGAAAAAGTATTGTACAACACGAAAAAATTTTATTTCATCAAAATCGCGCGAACGACTGGTAGCCATTTTGTTTGTCGAGGTGATTATCGGCTGATAATCCGAGATAGAAAACCAATCAGATCGCGCGATTTTGTATAATCACCTGAGTATTTATACTAAATGTGAAATAATCATACATTTGCATTACATCTAGAAACGCTCGTAGAGTGTCAGACTCTTACCGGTGTTCGCGAGGTCGCTAGTTCGAATTCTGTTTCAGCCTGTTCTTTTATCAGTCTAAATCGCAATTGCTAAAACGGCGTTAACCCTTTAAGTTCCAGTAGTGACCAGCATCCAATTTCTCATTACAATATTCACTGCTCATCAACCATTCATGTTTTGAAAATAAACAAAATGATCACTTAAAAGAGTTGAAATTGGGATAATCAAACGAATTGGTAAAGTAAGTTATATCACCGTAAGGTAAAAAGGAGGTGCTGACGTTTCGAGCGTTAGCCCTTCGTCGTAGTAAGTGTAACTTACTTTATCAATTGGTTTTATTTTCCCAATTTCTTGTGCTTCAATTTCCCACCGACGCAGCACCAGTTTCTTTAGAAACTATGCTCACAACACGTAAAAAAAGTTGTATTGATATTCAAACAAATTCTCCTCACTAGTACCATAACAAATATGTGAGAACAGTTAGGAGAAACTGAATCTTGATATTGGGGCTTAAAGGGTTAATGCTTCTGTTATGTTATTGTTATGATGACAGGAGCAGGTGGATAAGGAGGCCAGGTTACCGTTTCTGACTGACATCTGCCTCAGTCTGTGCACACTCACACACGGCCTGCTGAATATCAGGTACCAGGGCCCTGCTCTCTCAGAAGCAGAGGAAGCTTGCCAGCATTTGCTTGACTCTAAACTTTTACAGAGGTAAAGAGAAAACTTTTTTAGCTCCAATTTTGGCAACGTTCAAGGTTATGGAAATCTCGGTAAAAGGAACTCCGAGTTCTCCCGATGAGAGTCGAACCTTCGACCTTTTTACATGTAGTTCGGACACTGTACCGAGCGACGACTAGCCTCCGACTACTAATCTTTTTTCCCAGATTTCCCTTGACAGTGCTGAAAAATACATCTTTCACGAATTCCCCAGGCTCAAAGCATACCTGCTTAATTATTTCACAACACTTTCACTTTGACATTCAAATCCTAGCAGTATGCAGGATGTTTGTCCCATGAACGTAGTTTAATGGCCTTGCTCCCACGAGTCTCCAACAGCTCAGTGGTAGAGCGTCCGAACCTAGTAATCGGAAGGTGGTAGGTTCGACTCCCATTGGGAGAACTCAGAATTGCTCTTTCCTAGTTTTCTTGTGACAGTGCCCAAAAATACGTCGTTTACAAATTAGCCAGGCTCAAAATACACCATCCTCATTATTTCACGTTACTGTTTTGCTCTATCAGATGTGTATGGTCCAAGAGTGCACCTCCTTCAAACAACTGTGGGATCACAATCACCTTATCAACAGAGACAGAGACAGAGACATCCGGGACACGTGCTTCTACTGTTGATCAACTTGCCAAAAAGACAAGCTCACGACTTACATCTGAACTGCTGGCAAGCCTCAGAAGCTTATCTGGTAACTAGCTATACCGTCTGCTGCAGTTTCACTGCAGTTTTACGTTACTCCGTTATGAACATATAGTTTATTTGGTTAAATTTCATTGATGTGATCTTTTGTTTTCCGGTAATACTGTAAAATTAAGATCCACTTTGGATCCTAATTTGTTCACGAGTTATAACCCGAGAAAACTGTGCCATATTTTCCATTAAGGAACCACAGGGAACCCAATACGACCCATTTTTGCTTCTTTGACCTGTATTGTGGTGTTAGACGTATTGGGAGACCTTGGGTCCTATTGTCTATACGCCTAGGTCTTGTATCTTGTGCTGAACACCCAAATATGGCTTTGAACCAGTCCCTGGGTATCTAACATTGCCATTTTTCTATAAGAACTACCACAAGCAAAAATTGCAATTGACAAATACGTCTTAGCATTGCTGTGCAGGCATAAGTTAAATAATCCTCCTAGCCAGGGTCCTCGAGATGCTGACGAACCCATCCGTCGGTACGCTCTGTACTCCCCTAGTCATGGGCACACCACCCGTTCTAGCAAAAGCCGGCTCTATGATGACTACATTGCCAAAGTCATCAACAACGACGCTCCGCTGACCGTAAGTGAGATAGTGGCCGCAGCACAGGACACCCAGGACTGGCGGGCTCTTGTGTTTGCCGCACGAGGGAACCGACGACACCCGCCGTAGGAGCCCCGAGCGAACAAGAGACAGAGGGTACCGTGGGTAAACACATGATCGCAAGATCGAAAGTGAAAATTGGACGTGATGTTTTTTATTGAACTAGGAGAATCGGAGAACCTAGAGTAAATTTATTGGAATAAGAGAACTTACTGTAAACTGATCTCGTAGGAGACCCTGGGAAGCGTAACATGGTCACAAGAGGCGAGTGGCGATTGTTCGTACCCTAGGCTCAATCTCGCTCCTCGTGTAGATAAGCCAGGGAAGAGACAAATGAATCTATAAAAGAGTTAAACTTATTCCAGTTTACTGTACACGTTCAACGCATTGCGGACCTATGTTAATCAGAGTTTGATTCGTTAGGAACACCTGCCCCCGCCATTCGCCCCAGTCTTCGACAGGCCCTTCAGCTTGATGTAGTTGAGGAGGTGCTGGTACGGTGTGTGGTAAAACACATGGGACTGTCCAGCATGGTGGACCAACTGCCACTGGTACAGGCCGCTGACACGGAGAGTTCAGAGTACATGTACCTGTGTGAGGTGATGAGAGAAGTGTTCAGCCGAGTTAACGGCCTCATACGTCAACTGCAAGCCATGGCTGAGGTGGAGCAGAAGTGGGCACATGGTCTGGACGACGTGCAACAGGGGCTTGTGCAGCCCAGTGCTGCTTTCTTTAATGACTTTCACTTACAAGAGGTATAGTCTCTCTTTACTTGCTGCGCTTGTACTTCTCTGTAACTTGCCAAAAGTGACTTTTGAGAGATTGATTGCACTAGAAGATAACACTAGACAAGTGTGTCGAAACGTCGGGTCGATGAATTGTAACTTTTTAAGTTGCATTCATTATTTCAAACCAGCGTAGCATCAAATTGTCTGATTGTCCACCTGCTTGCTAGTGCACATTTCGTTCAACTATTCAAACTTTTTGTATATCTTATAAATAAGTAGTTAATGTTTAAATACATATTTTTGCATTATCTAGCTTGTTAATTGTTATCTTTCCATCGTCATTCGGACGTGTTTTTAAGCGTTTGAATTTTGTTTTACATATTGTGATTGTTTTTAAAATTAATGCTGCACATATATTATTGTTCCAGTTTTGTGAAGACTCAAACTGTATTTAGGGTAACATTTGACTGTTATTGTGAAAACTGGTTTGTTGTTTTATGTTAATGGTTTTTATAGTAAACTTCAGTAAAATTTGCAAATAAGGGAGGCTTCCGCCAATGATAAAGGTTCAAGGCATTCTGGAAGTTAACCACTTACATAAAATGGTTTATTTCTTTATATGAATTTTGTATTTTTTTTCCAGGCCAAAAGTAAAGAACTTGAGTTGTTGTGCACGCTGAAAAATGTGGAGTTTGACCCCATGGAGCAGGAACAAGCTGTTGGTAAACTGATGTGAGTGAAATGCTTTGGTTTTGCATTGCCATTGGCTAAATAACCTCGCGCCAATTTCTCAGCCAATCAGAAATAAAACTAACTTTATTTGTGGCCAGCTAGTTCACTTTTTACCGCGCTTGGGTCTTACCACGTGCTTTTGCTTTGAGTTCTGATTGGTTGGTGGGTCTGTGTGTATCTCTTGTGATTGGCCAGACTAAGAGCCTTAGCTTTGGCAGCTGAAAAACCAAAAAAGCAGCATCGAAGAACGTTAGCCCCGTACTCCCAGAAATGACCCATATAGAAGTTCTCCTTACAGTACCAATGGTTTGTGAGGTAGACACTTGATGAGAATTGTGAAAATTATCATCCCAAAAATGCCGACTCGATCCAACTTATACCAGCATATAAGGAAGTCAGACATAATTTGATGTTACGCTGGTAGGCGTAACTTAAAGTTACATTCATTATTTGAAACCAGCGTAGCATCACACTAAGTCTGATTGTCCACATGTTTGCAATGTGCACTTTTCCTTTGACTACATTAGGGGAAATATGTTACTCACTTAGAAGAATTACAAATCAGATCTTGGAAATAAAGAAAAATGGTAGGGTTGTGGGATGTGGCTCTAAATGACAACGTCAAAATGTCAAAACGTACAAGGGTTTAATCCCTTCTACCACTGTCGTCTCAGTGCGCATATGTGTGGCTTCAACTTACCCTTATTACATTTTGACGTTGTCATTTCAAGCCACATCCCACAACCCTACCATTTTTCATCCCCTTGACATTCATAATGTGGAAATCCAGAGCTCATCTGCTAGCTGTGCCATGCTGATGAGGCCTAACGAGGCCGAAACAGCTGTCCATGGCTGCTGCATTTTATCTCAATTTTTTCATCTTTTTTTTTTGGTAGCAACAGGGTTTAATCCCTTCTACCACTGTCGCCTCAGTGCACATATGTGTGGCTTCAACTTCGCCTTATTACATTTTGACTTAGAAATAAAGAGCCGGCGATTTTAACGAGATTTAGAACTTGCTCAACAAAACTTTTGTCTAAATTGAATTTGAATCGCTGTAACCTAACCTTTCAATTTCGTTTTTTACCACACCAGACTGAGAAGTCAATAGCTGATCCCTGAAAATGAATCCGTTTCATTAAGTCAGTCACTACTTGGTCAGTTACGAACCCTTCCATTTTTCACTTTAGCCGCGGATTTAGTTGGACACTGTTAAAATAAATGGCCCAAAAGGTTTGTTACTTCATAGTAAGGTATTTGTAATATTTTCCTACCCCTTTCTGTCAACAAAACCCTTCAAATCTTGTGTTTATTGTCTTAGTGAGCGCCTTGAAAATGAAGCGAAAGTTGAGACGGAAAACAGAGAGAAAGGAAATGTGCTCAGTCTAATGCCGGTGACCAAGAAGTTTCTGTTTTCCATCATGGAGTGCGCTCAGTTACTGTGTAATGTGACCATCGAGTCAAGCAAAACTAAGCCTACCCCAGAAAGGAGCGTTTCACACAGCTGTTTTGCTGAAGAGAGTCCACAAAGACATCAAGGTATATCTTTGTTTAGAAACCGCTTGGTACGTCCCTTCGCACCACAGGCTTACCAATTTCTCGCCCGTCCTAGTGAGGACGTACAATTGGGTATTAAGAGAACTTAATGAAATGAGCAGCTTTGTTTCAACACGATGAAATTATGTAGAGTCCTTCTTTGCAATGCGTCCCTAGAACTCCTTTTCGCGCCTCAGGAATTTAAAGGACGGAGACTGAACAAAACGATGTATAACGAAACGGCATGTATGTTCTGCCCTTAAAGGAGGTATATATAATTTCACTCTTCAGAGGTATTTTCAGTTGAGGAGTATTGGAACTTATTGTCAACGGCGGTTTTCCTATTGAGCACCATTGATTGGGCCCATGGTTCTAATGAGATAAATGGAAACAGAAATGAATAAAAGATGATGAAGAAGACGGCGTTATCGTTAAAAAAGGTCTTGTTGACGGAAAAATGACGCTGTTACCTAGACCGAACATGCGTCTGAGGACTTCGAGGAGCTGTCGTGAGCCGCTGGTTTTACCCAACAAGTTTTCTCGAATAAGAGTTGTTTCTCTGTTTTGATTTTGCAGTTACTCCGAACACCGAGCTACGGACGCCTCCGACATCAACTTTTCTTCGCTCCTGGTCCGCGCCGTCCAAGCTGGACCGTTCGCTGTCCGTTCAGGAAGGTATACATGACGTAAGAAGACTCCAGCGGTGGAGAAACAACGTACAAAAGAAGCACAGTCATGTTTTACCAGGCAACACAGCCACACAGTCTGAAGTGGACAAGACTTTCCTTTCCACTGTGGCGCAAATTTTTTCGTTTGTTGGTAGTGACCCGGAAAAAGCTGTAAGTAAGGTGCACACTTATTTCTTTTGGTTGTCTTTTCAAAATTAAATCCTATCTTTTTGCACCACTGTTGCGTAACAACAATATTTGTACAAGGGATGTTAAATTTGATTATTTATCATTTACTTCAGGAGAAGTTATATCGCAGGCGTAGATCGAGGCTAAAAATACACAATATTTTTCATCAGCGGTAACGCGCTGAAACCCGCCAAAAGTAAATATTTTTAAAACAAGGAGCACTCGCTGCCAACAATGGAATTCAATATATAGTTCAGCCTTGTGTCTGACCTTTAACAATGCATCTTTGTTTGCGGCCTGCTCACCTACAATCCATGGCGAAATCGTTTGAAAATTCAGTTCCTTACGGAACAGCGAGATTGAATTTTTAAAACAAAATATCGACCCTTTTTTTCCGTAGTAAATCGTAATTGCGTGGGATATTTCGATGCAAGAGAGACTTTACGGAGAATCTCGCAAACTGTTTGTGTGCCCTTGATCCGGGCTTGAATTCCAGCAACCTGTTTGAAGCCTGTTTTCACGGTTACTGATTTGCACTGTACCTTGTGTCAAATATTAGCAAACGCTTCGTGGTTGTCAGCAGAGTTTCATGGCATGTAATTTTTTTTTGTTTACAAGAAGGAAGAAAAACTTCCGAGTTTTTTTATTCATCATTGAGTTACGAAATTAAATACAATATCATAAGCCTGCATTGCAGGCTTTCCCCAAATATATACCTTGTTCAGATATATTTGGGACTAGTAGATTGAGTGAACGGTTAATCCGTCAGATTGATCGAAAATTGTTGTGTATAATATATTAACGAGGCGCTAGTCGAGTTCGCTAACTCCTGCGTATTCCGGGGAAGCTTAGTTTTTCAGACGAGAAGGTTCATGTTGATATATGATTCCCTTCACTTCGTGAAAAACTTTCACTTGTAATGCGTACTTCGAAGACTTGACAAATATGAACATAAATTTCTTTATTATTGTCTGATCACGTAACTTATTTGCCGTACAAACGTATGTGTTGTTCTTTTTTGTCAAACTTCCGTTTGGAAGCACTAGTTATCAACATGATTATTAGCAATTATTCCACGAAATCGAGTCGTATATGAGCTAATAGCCAACGAGGCGCGTAGCGCCGAGTTGGCTATAGCTCATATACGACGAGATTGAGTGGAATAATTGTTTTATTATATCTCTAAACCCTCGCTTCAGGGACGGCGGAGCCGGGGGGGCTGGGGGGGCTTTAGCCCCCCCACTTTTGAGGAGGATGACATCTTATTTTGTTTAAGCAACAACTTTACACAAGCCTCGTCGGAAACGTTTCGCCCTTTACGTATTTTTAACATTTTCTCAGCGAGTGCTTCCTTCCCACAGACGGGAAGCTTGTGTTCAAAAACCGCAGGTAAGCGTTGGAGACCGGAAGGCTGAGAAATAACCTCCAAAATATTGCTGTAAGCATTAAAAGTACCTTTCATTTTACGCTTTATCCAGGCTAATTATTTCAAGACGTATGTCGCGGAGAATGTTTTAAATACGATTTCCGAGACTCTAGATTTCAAAATTTTTCCCCAGACCCCCCTACCAACTCGCGCCTCCGGCGCTTATTTTTAGCCCCCCCACTTCAAAATACGCTCCGCCGTCCCTGCGCTTATGAGACACTGGAATTAGTTTGTACGACAAGAATTGACTTTGTTATTGTTTTTGAACGGAATCATGTTGTCGTCGAGCCGAATATTGTAGAGCCGATGTGTAAAAAAGTTTCAAACACGAGTCCGGCTCGTTTTTAAACATCTCTTTAATGTACTTGTCAATTTTTTTTCGAGTTAGCAAATTAGTTTGAGAATTTTAAAGTGGAAAAAGTAGGCAGGAACAAAATAAAAACTCACTTTACGGGCTTCACAGATCTTTCAAAATGGCGGCTGTTTGTAAGAGTTTCACTTTCGTTCGCAATAAACAATTTCGCAATATAATTTGCTCACTTACCGTCGAATAATTTCATCCCACATTTATTTGCTTCGGTAGTATTTCTTTGGTGTATGATTTTTAAGCTTGACTTGAATTTCTCCCTGTCTAATTCAAGAAATCATGATCCTCCATGATGGCCGTTTTCCGTGCCAATGGTATATGAGCTGATATACTATGAGTAGGGAACCAATCAGAGCGCGCGTTTGCTCATATACAAGGGTTGCAGATATGATAATAAGTGATATACCACTGTTTAGCAGTCATGTGTCTGCGCCTGCGATATAGCTTCTCCCATTTACTTCAGGTTACATGTTCCAGTTTTCTCGCGGCAGCTCGCGTCCGAAATGAGCGGGGTCTGGATCGGTTGCAAGCACTGCAATGCATGACGGAACTGCTGACAGTTTGTTCCCGGGTGGGTACACCCTTGCCCCATTTGCTGTCTGCTGTGGCGTCGATTCTGGCACAGGGCCCAAGGTAAGGTTTTGACCTGCTGAGTGGCACTGCACATATTCTTTTCACCAATCAAATGTTGCTGATTCGTCAATTTCTATCAATTTCTGTTATCAAGGACAGAAACTAATTTTTTTTTCTCATGTTTGTGATTCAGACTTTTCTTGTTTCTTAGTTTTGTCAATGTTGTTTGTCAATTTGCCGACAAGTATTAGAAGTAAGGCAGACTTCATCACCTTTAAAACCATGCCTTTAAAGAAACATGTAGTAATTTTTTTATAGGAGTTTGTTTCAGTTTTCATCTCATTGGCTATACAATTAACATCTTTTTACAAGAAGAGAATAAAAAAGTGGTAGTTTCTTGTAATATAAACAGCGTATGGCTGCCATTAAAGATCATCGTGTCCACTTTGTTCAGAACAGAAGAATTGAAATGTGGAGGCATGGTAACAGAAGTGCGTGACATGTTCTCAGCCGTGACACAAGCCGTAATGCAACAGGCATCCTTTGATCACGCAGTGTACCGTGACAGTATTCTCGTAATGTCCACCTGCCCATTTTCTTGGCATGAGGAGCGCTGTGTCATGCGCAGTGGTCTTGTTTACCTGTTGGACAAACTGTGCTCAATGAGGAGCGAGAAGACTGACACTGCCATCAGTCTGTCGGCCATGGCCTGGGCCGGTTTTCAGGTTCTTTTGGACCGCATAGTACAGTGGGAAAACGATAAAGGTCAGGCATGGTCAGGTGTACTATGTGCTGCTGCCTATAAGGTTTCAATACACCCGAGTGCCGTATGTGCGTAGCTGAGTCAGGAAATTGTATTTTGAAGCGGAAAATCGATATTTCGATATCTTTTCAGCAGTTTAAGTCCAGTAAGAATAATTGCACGGGTTTTCTCTCTTTCTTTCGTTTAGGTAGGTTTTTTTTTCATTCAAAAGGTCTATGCCGGAAGTCGATATATACACTGGCATATTCTGCTTTACTTAAAACATGTAGATCCTTGCCAGTTAGCCCTCTAAATATGTGTTAAGAGGCTCAAATCCCTTTTCATCACATGCAATGCAATAATCTTCATAAGTTATGAAACAACACGCGTAGCGTGTACGATAAAATCCAAAATGGCGATGTTCGAGATATTCAATCAGTCAATCAATCAATCAATGTATTTATTGTAGATAACGTGGGGAGTGATCGCCCAATCTCTCGAGCCAGGGGCTCATGTAAGAAACGCTTGACGTATATAAATTACAACTACAACTGCAAGGTTCTAACCACAGCACCGGGTTCTACATCCCCTACCCTTCGCGAACAGTGTGTCGGTTCTTTAACGTCCCACGAAGTTATTACGAAAACGGGTTGTGAGACGAAACCTACAGTTCATCGTTCCTCGAGAAGACTAGAAAATCTAACCATTTACAGATGTCATTGCAAAGGCAGCACTTCCTCCTCAGCTTTTTTAACATCCTGAGTGATGGTCCGGCCGAGGTTCAAACCAACGACCTCCCGCACGATAGTCTGGTGTTCTACCAACTGAGCTAATCGGTCGGCGGTTAATGTCGGCGATGTTCGAGATATTAAGCGAAATACTGGTTTTTTTTACTATGAAAGTAAAATGCAAGTTTACTAACAACATTTGAAGTAAGAGGATAATATTTTTTGATTTAACGTCATCATCATTCAAAATAATAATTAATGATTAACAATTAGATTATGAGCTCAAGATTTCTATAGGGTGATTTTGGCCTCATCAACTATCACCTCATAGAAATCGAGAGCGAATAGTGTAGTTGTTTTAGTAAAAATCAAAATACGCGAATCATGTGTCGAGAAAAGTACAAAAATACTTGATCTTCCTGCGAAACTTCGGTAAAGCGCGAAGACGTCGCCATTTTGAAAACGGTCTTCACCCAAGCGTTGCACTGTAATGGCTGGTAGTGTGCAGTAGCTCAGCCAATCAGATTGCGGCATTTATACTAGTAGATTGTTACTAACAAGACGCTTGACGAGCGTTCACTCGGGCTTCTTGTTGAACGTTTTACTTGAATATTTACCACGCCTAAAATGTGTACGCAACTACATGCCGGATCCGTGTGGGCAATTTTCGTTACCGGTCACTCCAGTACCACTTTCTGAGGATTATTTGTGCCACCAGTCAGTTCAATTACTCGAATGAAAATCATTATTTTATTGGCGTGTGTACAGCCGCTCACACAAATCACGAGACAGTCATAATATACATACATTGCAGAACGAGATCTGAATTGTAGTACTTTTATTGACATTGGAACATCATTATGTTCATGTACATTAGTCATACTGACAACGTTTTGTAGAAGATCACAGTCGTCAAGAGTATTCTTCATGTCTTTATTCTATCAAGCACATGCAATTCCGGGAAAAAGAGCAAACCAACATTTACGATCGCTTTACAAGTATTGAGCCCAATAAAAACCAATAACAGAAACAGGATATTTAACGGAAGAACTAAGCTTAGATATTTAACCCTACTATTCAAGTTGTTTCTGTCAGTATCCTTGTCCAATTCGCTGCTGTTAGCGCCAGCTTCGAATTTGTGTTCTCCAACATTCCTAAATTTTTCAGCAAGTGATGTGTTCGTCTCAGTGTCATAGTTTGTTGTTCAATCGGCTATCACAGTTTTGGCAGCTAACATATGGCTCATTTGTTATCTCGTAGAACTAGTATGAACTCTGCACGTTGGTCTAGCCTTCAAGCTAGTATTCGTGGATCGACAGCCCATTTCGACAACGCTAGACATGATTTAGTGTTGGCCTATCACGGACGGCGTGTGCGTTTGTATTTTTGCAAAACGGTCTTCACAAACACGGCCATTCGGTAAATCATGTTGTTTACGTAAAGCGAGCACATGAATATGCCTTCTCATCCCCAGTTTCCGCAGTCCACGCAAGGAACGCCTGGGACCATGACCCCCCTTTTGGCGACCAAACCGCTAGCATTTTTAGACTCGGGCTCTCCTACGGAAGCCCGAGTAATAAAGCTAAGTGATAATTTTAATAGGGTTTCCTTTAATTAGATTTTCGTGCAGAAGCGATTGAGTGGTCAGGTTTGGCCCATCAACTGTCCAGTCTGTTGTCAAACTACTTGTCATGTGTGTTGGATGAGAGTCGCAAAAACGGTGCCAGGTCCCGAGATGCACTGCAGTTTGTTATGGAACTTCTTCACAATATCAGCAGGTAGGAGAACTTTCAGTTTCGCCTATACAACGAAAATCAGTGGTGGATTATTGTACGAAGGAAGTAATGTAGCGTGCTAAAGCAGATTTGTCTTTGTATCTGGTATTTTTCAAGGAGCAAACTTGGAGAAGGTATCCTGTGTGAACCACGCACCATATCCACCCTGTTGTCGCTGCTGCTAGACCGACGTGCTCCCCCTAAACTTGTGTTGATCGTTCTCAAGCTTTGTCGCTATGCGCTGCCACTGATGAATGCAAAAAGCTGCGAAGAGGTTACCCTGCCCCCAGCAGCAAGACACTACTTAGTCAGTAAACACGGAACCCGGCCGGTCCAGAGTCCCGTGGTCAGAGTCGCCACACTGCTGCTCGCTAAACTGGGGGACTTTGTGCTACCGTCAGTTGATTCAAGAAGCGAGGACGAGCTGAGTGAAGAGGGGATTGAAGATAGTGATGGAGGCAATGTTATCAGTGGTGAGCACAATGGCGGCATGGTGTGCCTGTACTTGCACAAGCGAGATGACCAGCCGGCTCATGAAGTTGTTCAAAAAGTGCTCAGGTACGCTTCTAAGCAACTTAGCATTACCTGCCTTCATTTTGAAATCACAGGTGATCCCTGCAATTTGATTGACCCATGGCAATGTGATTTATTCACGAATTGCACCATTTTTTGTTCTGAATCGCATCATTTTTAAAGGTCACTCTTTTTCAAAAATCAGGCTTCTGAAATGGATGTATAAGTAGTATTGACAAAAAACTGTGTGATTTCAAAATGAGTATAATAAAGTGGTAATTGAACTTCGTGTTGTGTAATTTTGGTCTAAATCATACTTGTGATTTCAAATATTGAACGAGCGCGCTTATCGAACTCGCGCTGCGCGCTAGTCCAATATTTGAAATCATGCTTATGATTTAAGACCAAATTGCACTCCACTCAGTTCAATTACCATTATTAATGGCCTTTATGAAGCTATTAACGTTGTTAAATAATGAGGGGATACTCTTCATTCGCTTTCACGAATGTGTACATGTGCCATCGATGTCCGTTAATTGAAACACAGTCACGAACTCGAGTTTGGGCGAACTGACAATCGAAACGACCGGAAACAAAAAGATGAGCGGACAAATTAGGCTTATCTTTGCCCACTCGGGTAGCCAATGAGAACTCAGATTCCTCTTCATCTTTGCCCAATCGGGTAGCCATTGGGAACTCAGAATCCTCTTCATCTTTGCCCACTCGGGTAGCTAATCAGAACTCAGAATCTTCCCCATCTTTGCCCACTCGGGTAGCCAATCAGAACTCAGAATCCTTCTCATCTTGCCCGCTCGCGGAAACAGCCACATCATAAAAATACATGTTTACTTTTTTCCAGTACGAACGGAACCTCGTTCATATTTCGTGTGGGTCAAGGTTCCGAGATGGAGAGAGCCGTTCAGTTAGACCGAGAGTTGACTCAACATGGCAGGGGCATTCTTCAGACTGACAGTCTGGATACGTGCCTGAACAAAGCCTCCTTCTGGGCCCAGAAGGGTTTGGTGGTGAGCGTGGGACCGTACAGTTGGTTAGATGAGGGAGGCGAGCGGAGGAACTCAACATTAGGACAAAGGGACCCAGAGTCTGTCTGTAAAGCTCGCAACAGCCGTCTGTCAAGGTTTGCTCAAAGTTGTTTAAGAAAAGTGCCCATTGCAGACAGTTGTCTTGATTTATTGTATCTCAAGCTTTAAGCTGGAACTTCATGTTAAGGCCTTTCAGTGTCACCAGATTTTTGAAAGGTATAAAAAAGCCTTCACATCCGCCGTTATATTTTCTTAAACAAAAAAAAAAACTTTTATCTTAGTATACTGAAATTAGTTATTGTTGACTTAAGCCATGGATGGTAAGTATATATAATAGGACTCCATGCTGTCCAATTAAGAAAATATTGGATGAGAAAATTCAGAGGAACACCAGAATTGGACAAGGCCGCAGGCTGAGTCCAATTTGGTGTTCCAAGGAATTTTTGAATCCAACATTTTCTTAATTGGACAAGCACGGAGTCCTGTTATTTGTTAATTATATAGCTACCTCTAAATCCAATATTGGCAACTGTCCAATTTTTCTTAAATTGGATAGGTGTCCATTGGATTTAGAGGTAGTTGTATAATTAAGATGGAAATAGATTGCAGCTTGTAAAACCGCCGTTTTTTCTTGCTTTGTTCCAAAATGCACTAGAAGCTTTTCAGTTAATGCATATCTACATCCTTCATAATAGAATGGATTTCTTTCAGCGTTACAGGAAAACTTTATTGCTCGCTTAAATTTTCAGTTATGTGTTCATCCCTTTAAAACAACTTTTGTTCTAAACCCTCGTTCAGGTTGTTGAGATTTTCATTTTATTTGTTTTTTCTTTACTTGTTTAAAATCCTTATTTCAGGAGCGAATGCAGCCGTCCATTTATAAGTGGTCAGGTGGCTGACAGCATGGCCTCTGAGGTAATCACATTGTTGCACGGTCTTCTGAGTTCTCCTGCTACGGAAACCGCTAAGATATGGGCCTCCTCAGTCAGACATGTGCTCTGTGAAGCCCTGGACTGTGTACCGGAGCTGATACAGACTCTGGAAACAGAAGGAAGAATCTGGCAAAGCGAAGAATCCCAGATTGAAGGAGAAACTGATGAAGGTGACCAGTTATTTATCGAGCACACGTGGTTTTTCAAGGCCAGAAACGTTGTTGCTGCTCTCTGTGCTTTGGGGGGTTTCCGTCAGAGTGTGCACTCTGGATGTACGGTACAGGTGAGTCTTCACTTAACACGTGTAACATAAGAACGCTGTCCGACAATCGTATAATGGAAACCACTGTCTCATCACACCAAATAAGGCCAAAAACCATAACACGAAATACAACACTACTATGCCACGTAACATAACAGTATTCCAACCATACTATGGAAAACCACATCGCACTACCCTGAACTACACTACACCACTCTACACTGCGTGTAGTTTGTGCGTGCCTTTATGTTTATCACCGATGCTATGACCAATCGACAGGTATGTGGAGAAGATATGGTTCACACCACAGGGGAGGTAGTCAGTGTGTCTGAACGCCAGGGAATGGCCACAGTGCTACTGGACAGCGGTGAAATGACCTACAATAGGAGTGTTCAGGAGATTCCATTGGCACGGCTCAGAGTAGCCAATACTCAGGTATTGACCGGCTGTGAAGCCATTAATTATGTTATTGATTAACAGTGGATACTCCGCTCTACAGCCGGAAACTGCGAATGTAAAGCGCTTGCACCGCTGGAAAAATTAACATTTAATTGTAATGATCCATTCACACATTTTAAAAGATTGGTTACCATTTATAACTACAGGGAGGGACGTTAGACTCACTCTGGATAGTAAATTAAACAGTATTAGTATAAATACTCAGGTGATTGGTTCGCTATCTCGGATTATCAGCCTATAATCATCTCGACGAACAAAATGGCTGCCAGTCGTTCGCGCGCTTTTGATGAAATAAGATTTTTTCGTGTTGTACAGTGCTTTTTCTTTTCTTTTTTTGAAATAATCACTTGTGTATTTATACTAAAACAATTATTCGCCTCAGGCTCAGTGATTATCGGTGAATATTTACCGATAATAACTTCGCCTTCCGCGAATAATTGTTAACTACAGGATAGTGTCTTTTCAAAGCAACCCAAAGAATGGCGACCCTGCATGGTTTGATACACAGATGAATAAGTTAGAACCACATTGTATAGTAAAACAAACAGTACCACAGTACAGTACATGTAGTGAGAATATTTACGCTCCCAATATACTTAAGTGCAAAGCTGAAAACAATATGGCTACTAAGTTTCTTAGTGTGGCCCGTAAATATAGGTAAAAATTAACAGTACTTTTGTTCTTGTTTCCAGGTTGTGTTCCTCAGCGAATTGTCGATTGTGGATCAAGCTGTTTCTGCCCTGCTCTCCATTTTATCCTCTAAAGAAGCTTTGATCAGTAAATCACCGGCTGAGGAGTGTGAAGAACCCATGATATTATCGCCTGCGGCGCGAATTCTCGCAGAAATCAAAACCAGGTAAACTGAAGACTTTTGGTGACTTAAAGCTTTGAGGGGGTATATTTAAAAAATATACGTATTACACAGTGTTGCAAATTACATAACGAATTTCACGTCATGCAAACGGAAATGATGAAACTGGTCACCCTTTCATTATGAATCAACCTTGCTAGACGGGTAAAAGAAATCTTCATTGAAAGCGTATGAAGTTTTCAAATATATTTTCTTTCATTCCAGGGCGAGTACGGTTTTATCTTGTCAAGTGCAGGATTCCTCCTTTTGTGAGACTCTGCAGACTCACCCGTTGCACATGCGCGTTTCCGCGCTTGCAGTTGATTGTGATCCTGGTCAGAGACTGCCTGTGTTGGAAATCCACTGTCAGCAACTAAGAAAGCTATTCAAAGACTTTGGGAAACCGAATGAGACATCCAACACTAAAAGCTCTGCTCAAAAAAAGAAGCTGATTCTTGACGCGGGGAGACCATTTCCTCCAGTGCGAGGCTGTGTTTTTACGGAGGGTTACACGTGTGTGCATTTTATGGCTGACCCAGCCGCGGGCTCAGGTCTTCCTCGCGGAACCTTTGTCTATAGCAGCGCTCCATTGCCGCAGAAGGTGAGTTTTCTAGTGTTTATATATATATATATATTATTCAACGCCCTAATCACAGACTAGTGATTTTTATTTTTTTTTCTCAGGCCCCGTCGTTTTACTGGGAAGTTGAGCTGTGTTCATTAGGGGATTCCACAGATCAGGAAACTGGTCCCAGCATTTCTATCGGGCTTGCGCCGGCAACCGAAGAGTTGGTCAGTGGATGGATCAATCCTGTGGGATCTTGTCTTCTTCACAGGTTGGTATTACCTCAGAGGATATAAAAAAAGTGCTTTTAAGACGTCCTGTACACTTAACTGGCTGGTTCCGCGTGTAATAATATACATGAAAAAATACTCGATTCTGATTGGCTGAGAGCAGTGTAGTTCAAGTGTAACACCAGTGCAAAAGTTGTAACACCAGTGCAAATTACACATCGATATTCTGGATTATGATATTCTTTATTTTTAAACGAACCGCTTTGAGTAGCGTTATCAGCTGATCTTCATCAGTATGAGCAAATAAAGTGTCAAATCCGCGTCAAATGCTCACTTCCTGTCCGCAATGAGATCTTCCGGCACTTCCTCCAGGCGAATTTTTTCATGTTTATATTATTAATAAGTAATCATACGGTTTTTCTCGTTCAATTTGGAATTGTGACTGTGAGTTTTTCAAAAAGCAGCTCGTGCAATTTTAGCTTTTTGAAAAACTCACTCGTGCAAATTAATTCCAAATTGAACTCGAAACCGTATGATTACCTTTACTAATCCTTTGAAACACAACCCACCCACCCAGTCCCTCTCCTTCCCTAGTATGCACCCACGCACCGTACAATGTGTTGTGGCTTTTCTAGAGCTTGTGACGTTTCTCAGTTTGCATTGTAACTCTCCCGCCTTTTTGAGATAAAACTGGGAACACGGAAAGTGCTGATCAGTATTCCTATTTATCACGGACTTATTAAAACTACACAAATGACATATTGCTTGAAAATAAGGAGCAAAATTCAGAGTTTTCGTTTCAAGCGAACACTCTGATCAGTCCATCGGAGATATTAACAATTCTTCTTGTTTAGCAATGGCCGTGCAGTTCACTATCGCAGTGGTGGGCTCCTCACGTGGAAAACTGTGTCATTGAACTTCACTATGAAGGAGAACGACGTGATTGGCTGTGGATACAAGAGGACGGATGAACAGCACGACAGGGGATTAGTTTACTTTACATATAACGGCAACCGACTGGCCGAGAGTCTTGAAGGTGTACAAGTTGGTTTGTGGCCCGTCGTCCATATTCAGAAGAAGGTATCACTACCTTGCTATTGAGTTTTGTGTCAGAAAATTTTTGTAAATATACTGCAATAGTAGAAAACTGAAAGTTTTTGTTAATAAATATCTCATTTGTCTTGTGATGCAGCCTTTGGCATTGAGATCGCGAGGTGTTTACCGCACAATGTTGGGGTCAAGTCAATAAATGTTTTTCAAGTGTAAGTTTGAAGTGTAGCAATTGTTGCAAAGTTTGAAAACAATTGTTACACTGCTGCACTGGTAAATTCCACTTGTAAAAGTTCAACAGTTCTTTTCAGAACTACCCTCACCCGGACGATCAAACTAGACGAACTACTGATACTCCTGGGTTCAAACCTTTTACTATGTAAAAGTTTTGTGAACTGGACCCCTGGCGTTGTTAAGATAAAATGAAAGGGTCTGTACAGTGCTTAGTGATAATGTTTAACTATAAAATAAACAAAAAAGGGTTGGATGAAGAGTAGTCTGAATTGAGTTATAGCAACTTATGCAGATGCCACCTCGCCAATTGAACTGACCATGCCGGCCGCGGGACTTTCTCAACTTTGACGCAGCTGCAGGCATCCTCCCGCTTTTCAAGGGGAGTCGTCTGCCTCATGCAACTCGCCAAGCCTATTTCTGATGACCCACCCCTCAGTTAGGAGGGTACCCATCTGGAGCAGTCGGCAGCCTTTGTCTCAGACCTTCCCAGGGGCGTTGGCAGGAAAGCAAATTTCCTCGGTAGTAGCCCCTTAAGCGAGCATTTCACCCAACCCGTTCTTTGTACCTGTCCAGTCGAGTATTTATACTCGTCCTCGGTTAGCCGTTTTGTCCTTGTGGTAGATTTATTTCTATATTTCACATAATAATTTAACGTTCTTGTAAAAACGATATATGTATTAGGTTAAGACATATGAAGGTATTTAAACGAAAGAAACAATAAATTAAAAATAAACAAAAAAAAAACGAAATAAACAAAAAAATTGCAAACTGCGCATGCGCTTCTTTATAATTAGGTGCGTTTATATTTTGCCGGGATTTAAGTCATCTTTACGCTCAAAAAAGGTAAATATTGTGCGAAAATTAAAAGCTAGGTTCAACTGCCATACCGCAATTTATCACATATTGTGGAGTGCAAAACTGTCGAGCTGCTGCGTATACCATTTCTTTTGTAACGTAAAAGACTTCAGACTTCATAACTTCACAATCTGACGTCCGCATGCAATCCACGGCCACGGGCAAATGGATAGCTTGTATTAACCAATCATACCGCGCGCTTCCGAAGCTATGTTATAAAACTGTTTTTTTACCCCCTCCTGTGGTAATGGTTCAGTGTTATATCCGTCTTATTGTTGTAATTTTATTTTCAGACTTTTGATGCACAGGAAGTTATATTTCAGTTGAATGTAAGCTGTCTAGGAATAAAGTTCAATAAAAGACGTTTAACCGAGGAAAGTGAACCAGTCACTAGGTCAAAAACGTTGGTCAAACGTTTCCTAGGTCAAAACGTTATTTGGAGATTAGTTTTGGTACTTCGTGAGCAGTTCTTAATGGAGTTTAATTTCGTTCCTTTCTGTACTCAGAGCGTACGAGTACGAGTGAACTTTGGTGCGCGTGATTTCCTTTACGCCGAGGGTCTGACGCAGCGGTTGGCAGCAGACATGTGGAGTGACTCACTGGAAGAGCTGAGACAGGGGTTCGGTGAACTCCCCTTCGCGTTTGAACTTGAACAAGATGCAGTAGATGGAACAAGTATCTCCAAATCGACGAAAACGTCTCCACAAAAACCGGCTCCCGTTCGTATCCCTAGACTTCCAGGGCAAGGTTTGTGGAGTCAACTAACTAACATTATTTTTGTTCATATCTATAATAATATTCTGCTTGTGTTCAGAATCTCTACAGATGGTATCTACCTCTGACGCAGGATTATCACGGCAAACGCGAATAGGGCGTCATGCTCCTCCTTTGCGTTTTGACAAAAATCCAACTTTCGATGTTCTTTTTTCACATTTGCAGAGTACAACCCGTTGCTTAGTCTTCATTATAAACTCACTAGTAGCTATGACAACATGACTGACGTGGGTCCGGCGACGCCCCTTCGTGCAGTAGAAGAGGGATCAAGTCAGAGGGGAGAAGTGCGTCCTGTGGACCCCTCCCGTCTCTTGGTAAAAGCCTGGGAGGACAAAGTCTTTCCTCTCATTAGAAGACGGTTTCGCTCCGACACCGATAGGAATTCGGGACTCGAGCAGATCCGGGGGGCGCTCCTTGCTGGTAAGTGGGCGTTAAGTGGCACAAGGTTGGTTTAATACGACTGCCATAAAAATACTCTATTTTTATCAGAACGCATACAAGCGTGTTGATGTATGTGGTATAAAGTGTTCTTTGATTCTTTCAGGTATGATCGATATAGCCATCTCTACAGTAGCCGATCTTTACGAGGATAATGGCGGTATACCATCAAATTTACAGTTTCCTAAACTTGAAGACGTTAAAGCGGACGCCAATAAATTGAGCGCCGGAAGTTTAAAGCCGGGTCAGGCAATAGTCATCAACAGCTCTGGTGTGTCTCTTCCTGGTTTTGCTGTGCCAGACATGAAGAAAACCTTTGGACTGACAGGGGTGGTGAAAGGCGTGGATAAGGTTTATTTTCGTTCTCTTGTTTCTTGTTTTCCTGGGCGTAAAATTTAAAGACTACTTGTGTGACGTCATGATGATTTTCTTATTTATTCATTCAATTATCATCTAGGCTGCACTGTATTGTGGTTTATAACTTACTACATCTAGACACCTAATATTGTAAAGTGCTCTTGAAGTTTTAGGACATAAGCGCTATATCAATTTCTATTCTATATTATAAATATTGTACTTTAATTTTTTCTCAAGCATCATGAACGGGCAGGAATCCTAAATCCTCGAATTTTATTGGCTAATCACGCGCGCGTGACCTGTCCAGCTTTGTACGATACGGTCCACGGGCGGGATTTTTCCCCGTTGTAGCTATTTCCTATTTAAGAAGAAGACATCCAAAAATACAAATAAGTTATTTACCGGGCTAGGTCGGTCCGTATAGGAAGAAACTGTGCCCTTGGTCTTGGTCTTGGGTACCCAAGACCTCGGGCACAGTTTTTTTCCCATACGGACCTTCCGTCCGGTAAATAAAATATATGTATTTTATTTTAACACAGTCACAGTGTTTCAGTATTAACGTATCAATCATACTGTTATTTTGATTTAGCCTAAAGGCTCGTGTGTATAGCAAGAAAGTACAAGTGACTCGTTAGATATTCCTCGGTATACCACTCGAAAGCGTTACATAACTAGTATGTATTATAACAATATAACAGTGTTCCAGCATTAAGTTATCACTCATACTGTTATTTTGATTTAGCCACAAGGTTTAGCCGAGATAGAAACCTATAATCGAGAAGAAGGAACCCTGATGAGATACTGGTATCCTGTGTCGTGTTTGGAGAGGCCCACTGTTGGTCTAGCGCGCTCCTCGTCGTTGGCCTTGTGCAGCGAGGAAAGCACGCGGGCGGGGATTTACTGTGAACTGCTGAGGAATGAAGCGTGTTTGACACGGATGTTCTGCCGAGAGGCGCATGCTAAGCTACTA
>OX453277.1:30824593-30912093 GCA_949710005.1 Ricordea florida
TGTCTGGACATTGGACGGTAAGATTTTTGTAAAAACCTCCCCTGAAGGCTCGCCGATCAGAATTTATTGTGAAGACGACTTAGATAATCTTTAAATTCTAAATAAGCGTTCGAGGACTCGAATAGGGACGAAAACCTTCTGTATTTAGTATTTTCCGTCGAGGACGGAGAAGAATAACCAAAAAACCAAAATTCGATAAAGGACTTGCATGCTATTAATTTTGATGTTCGAATATGTGTTGTGTTGTGGGTGTTTGTCGTTTGTCTGTATTATAATTCGCGGCGTCTTTCTAACTAGTAATTACAACTCTTGTGATTCCGTGCTTTTAGAATTTGTTTACATCAATTGTTATGCCTCATGGAATTATTATCTGTTAACATCAATATGTTACGGATATGGTGACGCAAAAGGAAATTAGTATTTTGTCCTTAAATGTTAGAGGCTTAAGAAATCAAGTTAAACGAAGGAGTATTTTTAGTTTTCTAAAAGACCAAAACTATCAGATTTACCTTCTCCAAGAAACATTTTCGGAGCCTAATGATGAATCAATGTGGAAGAGTGAGTGGGGAGGTGCTATTTTCTTCTCCCACGGGTCAACTCATAGTAAAGGAGTAGCTATTCTTATAAATCCTTCAAGCAAATTAATTGTGGAAGCGACTGGTAAAGATCTCGAGGGCAGAATTACATCAGTTAACCTGATCTATAGTTCAGGCAAAATTTCAATCTGCAATGTTTACGCTCCAAATGAATCTCAACAACAGCAGAAATTTGCGCTAAATTTAAATAGATATTTGATGTCACATACAGAAATTAGCAATCTTATTGTAGGAGGTGACTGGAATGTTACCTTGCAAGCTATTGATAAAAAAGGCGGTACTCCTTGGAGGCCGACGTTATATCGTGATAAACTCGTATCGATAATGGATGATATTGGCTTAGTTGATGTTTTCAGGAAACTGTACCCGAATGGAAAAAGCTTTTCCTACGAGTCTAAGTCACTGAAAGTGAGTTCCAGGATTGACTTCTTTTTAGTATCGAAATCAATCATAGACTGGGTCGTCAAAGCTAATACGAAAGTTTCAAATGCTCCAGATCATAAAGCCGTTGTACTTGATCTTAAAATTCTAAGCGAAAAGCGGGGTCCCGGTTTATGGAAATTTAATAATTCCCTGGTGGAAGACAATGAATATATAGATCTCATTAAAGAAAACTACCCAGCGATACATGAGAAGTATTTAGACTTGAAAGATGATAGATTAAAATGGGAATTAATTAAAATGGAAATTAGAAGTCTGACAATTTCATATACAAAACACAAAGGAAAACGATGCAGAAATCAAATAACAGAGCTTGAAAATCGCTTAAAGGCTTTAGAAATAATAATAAACAATTGCAATAATGTAGAACTTATAAACGCTGAAATCGAGGAATATGACAACCTAAAAGCTGAACTTCAACGAATCTACGAAGTCAAAGGAAAAGGTGCAATTTTGCGATCTAAAGTCAGGTGGGTTGAACAAGGTGAAAAACCTACGAAGTATTTTTTTAATATGGAAAAAACAAATTTTAATCGAAAAGTTATTACAGAAATAAAACGAGAAGACGGCAAAATACTTGTCGAGGAATGCGAGATACTGAAAGAAATCGAGTCCTTTTATGGAAATTTATATACTTCACAAGATGTAGAACACAACAAGGCCTTCAATGATTTCGTAGGGGATTTGCAAACAGCTAAATTAACAGATGAAGAAAGAGAAGAATTAGAGGGTTATATAACGATAGAGGAATGTGCCAGAGTTTTAAAAACCTTCCCCGGCGGTAAGTCACCTGGAGATGACGGTTTCACAGCAGAATTTTACAACTGCTTCTTCGACTTGGTAAGTTGCGACTTGGTAAATAGTTTTAACACTGCATACAATGAAGGAGAGATGTCGATATCACAACGCAGAGGTGTTATAACTCTTGTGCCCAAAGAGGATTCTTGTTTGTCAGATCTCTCAAACTGGCGACCAATTACTCTTCTAAATTTAGATTATAAGATCGCATCAAAAGTAATAGCAAAGCGAATAGAAAGATTTTTACCAAGGTTAATTCACCCTGACCAAACTGGCTTTGTTAAAGGGCGATACATTGGTCAGAATATCAGGCTAATTAATGATATCATGGAACAGACAAAATTACAAAATATTCCTGGGATTTTACTTTTACTTGACTTCCGGAAAGCATTCGACACCATTGAATGGTCCTTTATTCAAAACACTTTAAATCTCCTTAACTTTGGTGATGGTATTAAACGCTGGGTCTCCACTTTTTACACAAGTCCTGAAAGTGCGGTCATGAACAATGGATTTTCTACAAATTATTTTCAACTCTCAAGAGGGGTAAGACAGGGTTGCCCCCTGTCGCCTTATCTCTTTATCTTAGGAGCTGAAATTTTAGCATGCAAGATTCGACAAAACAAGGAAATACAGGGAATCAAAGTCTTCAATTCCGAAGCTAAGATAAGTCAATTTGCTGATGACACTTCATTAATTTGCAACAGCTGCGACTCTGCTAAAAAAGCAATCGAAGTGGTAGACGCCTTCGGGAATATCTCCGGTTTGCGATTAAATCCCGCTAAAACCAAAGCTTTATGGCTCGGCCCTTGGAGAGAAAGAGAAGAAAAGCCATTTGGATTTAAATGGCCTAAAGAACCGGTTCGTGCACTAGGTATTTTTATATCATACGATGAAAGGCAAAATAATAAAAAGAATTTTCTTGTTAAAATTGACAAATTAGCTTTTAAACTAGAGGTTTGGCGGTCACGTAAGCTTTCTATATTAGGCAGATGCCTAATAACAAAATGCCTTGGTATCTCGCAATTAGTTTACTCTATGTCAATCCTGGAAGCTCCTTTGACTTGTATTCCAACTATTAATACAACTATTTTCCAGTTTATTTGGAAAAAAAAGAAAGATAAGATCAAGCGTCAAGTAATGTACCAAAATTATGATAAAGCAGGAATACGTGTTCCAAATGCGGATGTAATGGTCAAATCCCTAAGGCTAGCCTGGATATCAAGGCTTTTATCTAACGATGAGAAATGGAGCCAGGTTTGGAAAGCAATCCCAAACCACTTTTTCGACATGTATGGTGGTCTAAATTTCTTGTTAAGATGTAACTACGATTCGAGATTTCTTAAGCAGACCGGTATGCCTCAATTTTACAAAGTAATGCTGCAGTACTTTCATGAATTAAAATCCTCCTACGAAACTGACCTTGGGCAGGACTTGGTTTTATTCAACAATAAAGAAATTCTTATAGATAGTAAGACCTTTTTCTATAAATCATGGTTTCAGAAAGGGATTTTCCGAGTTCATGACCTCCTAGCGAATAACGGTGCTCTTCTCTCGCATAGTGAATTCACTACAAAGTATAACTTAAAATGTAACTTCTTACAGTATTTACAGGTGGTCTCGGCAATACCGAGGCGACTAGTTGAAAAAGCAAAACAAAAACTGGACGCTAAATTTACTTATTTACCAGATGATACTTTTTTCCAGCTATCATCCTCAATAAGCGGGAATCTTCTAAAATGGAAGAATAGAGACTACTACTGGCTTTTTATAAATAAAGACAATCCAGAACTCAAGGCGCCTAGGAAATGGGCTCGCGATCTGCAGTCCAACGAAATAGAATTGACGGGCTATTTCAAAAATTTAAGAAATATCTGTAAAGAAAATAATTTGAGAGAGTTCTACTTTAAATTCTTACACAGGATTATTGTAACAAGAAAGGAATTGTGTTTATACGGAATAGAAAGTGACAGTGCCTGCGTTTATTGTCAGGATCCTGACTCAATTAGCCATTCTTTCATCCACTGTCGATGGTCGAAAGAGTTTTTTGCAGAAGTCATTAAGTGGTTTAATGAAAAAAATGGCACCTCCTACTCACTTAACATAACTGAATTACTCTTTGGGAAATTCTCAACAGAAATTACCGCCCCATCAGTTATGATGTTAAAAAAGCTTAACTATGCTCTTTTATTTGCTAGATACTATCTCTATACAAACAAGTTAAATTCAAAAGAACTGAGATTGAGAGAATTTATAAAAAAATTAGAATTGAAATATCGCATTGAAAAATATTAATCAATGATAAATTAAGCCTCAAATAAGTTCAGATAATGTTTAAAGGAAGCTATGGCGTATTAAATTATATACACGGTGAAGGTTACGACTTGCACGGTGTCCGCTATATATACAGAATATGTGTGATGCCTATTGGCTAGACGTCGCCAATTCTTGTTGTAATAATTTCTTTTTCTTCTTATATGAAACCGATGGTTTAGTGTAGCGTTAGCCGGTGTGGGGTGTGTAGCAATGTTGTGATGTATTAATGTAATGTACCTTGTTATTGAAATAAAGATTATTAAAAAAAAAAAAAAAAAAAAAAACCAGGTAAAACTCACTAAAATAAACATAATAGAAGCATTAGAGAGGGTCTTGACATGCATAAACCTTTATTTTGGAAATGGTCAATTTTTTACAAATCTGCGGGTATCTACTACCTTAAATTTACAGTAAACTAGTCGCATGCTGTTGTAGTTATCTTTGCAGTAGGTATATCTAATCGCTGGTTGTTCAAGTGAGGTACCTGCCTGGTTATCTTTACTGAGGCACTTTGCTCCACATTGTCTTCCTTGCGTCGCACCTTCAGTACAGTTAACTTGTCCATTCTTGGTCCAGTAGTTGAGGACTAACAAATATGACTTTTCCTGCAGGAGGTAGCCTCCTCTGACGTCACTGACAGTGGGGTGAGATCGGCGCCTCCAGTCAGTATGGAAGGCGTCTTTAACTTTGACGTGGATGCCGTCATTCCGCCGACTGCTACCGAAGCAAACACTTCCTCCGGGCCTCCTTCGCCTAAATGCAAGGCTCGAGACAGAAGGGGCAGTGTAAGACGGCGAAAGAGGGGTTTTGGACACGGCCTGACATCCCCCACGGAAAGTATGCCATGGTTCGACAAAATAGTGTCTTGCACGCTACTTTTAAGGAATTTGATTCACGGCGATCTGCGCGGGTCTGCGCATGTCGCTGAAAGCTTGACGGCGGTTGTTTCCACAAAGAGCAGCTCTCTACGACGACTTCTGATCGTGACTAATATTGCTACGACCGTATGTAAGAAGACTGCTTTAGACGCCATTAAGAAGGCTTGTAAACCCAGCGGTGGTATTTATGAGACCGCGGCTTATCTGCCAGAGGTACCACAGTCTGCGTCGGCTGAGGATCCGAGCTCCACAAACCAGACGAACGAGGAGGTATTACGGGTCAAGTCACTAACCGAACTTTTACCCAGTGCCCAGCGAGATAAGCCGGCAAGAATTCTTGGATACGCTGTTGTGGAGTTGAAGAGTGCCAGTCAGGTGGAGCTTGCTCGCCAGGCCATCACATCCAGTAAGGCTCTAAAACACGATCATTTGTTGGCCGATGGCGTTGGTGTTGCCAAGGTTAATTCGGAGCTTCTTATGGAAGGCACGAATGAGCTCGCTGCTTTTGCAGTTTTTGAGGAATTTTTGAATTTGAAATTGTTTAACGGAGAAGCGACAGAAGCACTGCATGAAATTTTCTTAAGCTGTGTGCGTTGCGTCGCTCAATTTGACACAGTCGAAGTGAAGGCAGTCGGTGCAACAGACAATGTTCCTGGTGCTGCTCAATCAAAGGAATCTTTAACGCAGCCTGCTGGACTGGCAACAGAAATCACACTGTCTCATGACGTAGTCAAGCAGCCACACAAATCCGATCCTACTACAAAAACCGAAGTAGGACCACAGTCAAAGGAGATGTTCAATCATGTCTACGCTGGTGACAGAAAAAGTTACCAGCTTTTGACCAAGGGACAGATGTGCAAGGTGGTACCCGGTAATCAGTTGCTTTGTTTCTTTAACGCGGTGCGTCACGCCAAAGAGTCCGCCTCCGAACTGGTCACTCAGCTACTAAGGGATTATGGGGTTCCTATTGAGGGAAGTGAGGAGAGAGGACTAGGACTTAGCGGCTTCGTGGCCTGGGTGTTGGACAGGGGTCTGCGGGATGTGCGATCAATTTGGAAAGGAATCATTGCATGTGGCTATGATTTACAGCTCAACAGGTTAGTGGTGCGAGTGCTGGTGGTTGGGACAAGGGAGCTCAAGCACGCGCACTTTTGAGACGCGGAGGGCAACCGGAAGAGAACATTTCACGTGCCAGGACAGTGGTGTCTCCCAGATTTTTATAGTGATCATCTCTAATGGAGAAAAAATACTAATCAATGTAAATGTAGTTGTGTGAAGACAAGTTAAAAGGGGAAACAGCTCACTTCCGGTTGCCGTCCGCGTCTCAAAAACGCGCGTGCTTAAGCTCCCTACTGTCTAACAGGAATTCGGCCCCAAATAATTGCAACCCTGTCAACGACAGTTTTTCACTCGTGTAAATGAAAAGCTGTGGCAGAGAATCTTGGAAACGTAGGGTGCGTTTCTTTGGTATAATCTCATCATGGTGTATCGAAGGAACCGATGAATCCTTTCAAGAGTGGATTTATTGTTTCCTTTGATGTGCCATGATGCGTGTGACTTCGTACCACAACTCCAGATCCGGATCATACCAAAGGAAAGCACTTTGATATTCAAAGTACCAGACTAAATAACAGTTGAGAGAAACAATGTATTTTGGTCTTAAAACAAACGGAGTCATTTCCTTTCGTTATTGGTGTCTGTGTACGCGTTCCAGATGCTCAGATACCTTGTACCCCATGTTTCAGATGCACACATATCTTTCCCTCGGAGGTGGAAGCGGACCACGCTGAATGGAACGCCGCTAAGGACCATGCACTAGTTTTGTACGTGGATGCACTGTGTAGAGCCTTGTCCACCACCCCTTCCCGTTTGATGCCAGATGAACTGCAGCTGTCCGAGGTAGATCTTACTGCTGACGAATTTCATACACTGCAGGGTAAGTTGTGTGTCACCAACTTGATGATCAACTGCTATTGAACTTTTTTCCGTGCTAAGAACACGATAGAAATCATAAACGTCAAGGGTCTTGAAATTCTGATTAAAAATCCTGTTCATTTACATAAATTGTTATTTGGATTTTCTTGTTGACATCGTTGGATCTAAAAGCAGAATGAAGTTACGGAGTCGAATGTGGTACAATTAGTTAACAGCATTCGTGTATGTGTTCTGTCAGAGTGATAGTGACCCTCCTTGGTACTGTAAATATACCACTCGTGTTTTTAACATGAGAGAGTGAGAAAACTACGGGGCTGGGACACCGGAATTTGCCCAGTCATTTTATTGATTGAGTTTTTAAAAACTTGTCTTAAAATTAATCAAGGATTTATCAGAAAATTAAACAGGCCGTTTGCGGGGGGTTTTCCAAACCAGCGGGTGCGGAGCGGAGCGACGCAGCCACTTCTTGGCTCCGTTTCGCAGTAATTTTGCATAACTTCTGCAATACTTCTGTTGAGTCCTGACTTTACCCGTTCTCTCAACCGGTGAGAAAAATCCACAAAATTAATCAAGGATTTATCAGAAAATTAAACAGACTTTTGCTAATGGTTTGTGGAGGGGCCGGCTTGGATAGGTTTTACACTTTCCATGTAAAGGTTTATTTAAAAAAATTGATTTAAAGATAAGAAATCATATACAAAATTGAAATGGAACAATTAGATAATTTGAATACAAAACAATTAACTTCACTACTTTCATGGTATAAAATTCAAGGTAGAGCCGGTATGACCACTAAAGAAGCTAAAATTAATGGATTGAGAAATACACCTGAAATAATTAATAATGTTCAACAAATTGTTGATAATAAACGAGAAATTTTTGCGGTGATGTTTAATACACCAAAAAGAAGAGCAAACCAACCAATACCACCTCTTCCAATTCCTAATGTTACAACACCAAGGACCCCAACACAAGATGATATGATAGGATCGACAAATGGATTTAATCCAGAAACTCCACCGCCAGGCCCGCCACCGCCACGACCCCCGCCTCCACCAGCACCAAAAATTAAACCCCCTCGTCCTCCACCACCCAAACCAACACAACCACCACCCCCTATTACAACAAAATCTAAAAAACCATCAATAAAACAAGATTCAATTAAAAATACAAAACAAACCCCTTTTATAGGAAATGTATTAAACAAGTTTTGGAATTTTGTAAAACCATATATTCCTGAAAAAGTAAAAAATAAAACAGAGGAACTAGCTAAAAATTTTATAGAAAGATATAAAAAAGTAAATGAAATCAACCAACCTAAAAATCAACCAAAACAAATAAAAGCTAAAAGAGATTATGAGAAGGAGAAAGCAAAGCTAAAAACAAAAATAAAGTCAAATATACCCGATAGCAAGAAAGATGAATTTAATGAAGAAAAAGAAGAAGAAGAATTCGCCATCAAAGAAAATGTAAAAAAATTCAAAAATGGCTATTTGAAACAACATACTATAGATGGGAAAAAAGGATATACTATTGAAGAATTCATGAAAAAAATAAAAACAAAAGTTATAGATATTATTAATAAGAATAAGAAACCAAATAAGGTTAAGGTTATATTATCAGCAAAGTTTGTAAAAAAATCTCTTTTACTAAACAAAAACATGGAAGAAGTGGAAAAATATTTTCACGCTAAACCAATAATAATTACTGAAGAAAGCGATTTATCAGAAAAATATAATGATATAATTAAAAATATAATTAATGAGGCTGAAAGATTTCAAGAAAATACAGATTCTGGAGTTTTTGAATTTGATTCTGTAGCACGCTTTGATATTGGAATCGCTCCTTATACAGTTACTTCTGGAAGTTCATATATACCAACACCAAAAAGATTAGCTGCAAAAAAAGCTACTATTAATATACAAAATAAGTGTGAAGATTGTGGTCAACTTTCATTAACAGAGGCGGTTTTCCCAAGAAAAAACCATAGGGAGAGGGTAAATAATGAATTGTTGGAAAATTGTAAAAAATTAGACTTTTCTGGTATTGAAAGTCCAATGAAATTAAAAGATTTTAACAAGTTTGAAAAACAAAACAAATACCCAGTTAATGTATTGAAATATGATAAAGAAAGTGATAAAATATATCCAGCAAGATTAAGCAATAAATGTTATTGCAAGAAAGAAGAAAAATGTAAGAATTGCGGCTGTATTAAAAAAGATTGTAAGAAAAAACATAAATGTAATAAAGAAGGTTGTATAAAAAACGAATGTGAGGAATGCGGATGTAATAAATGTGATTGCAATAATTATGAATGTAAGTTATGTGATTGTAATGTTATAACGTTAATTTTAATAAATAAAGGTGAAAAAACTCATTATATTTTAGTAAAAAATGTTAGTAAACTTTTATCGTCTGAAATTGATAAAAATAAGAACAAAAAACATTTCTGTATTAGATGTTTCAACTCATTTTATGACGAAAGGATTTTGCAAGAACATAAGGAATATTGTGATTCACATGGGGAAGTTAAAATAAAAGTGCCAATGTATAAAAATGGTATCCCAAAATTTATTTACTTTAAAAATTTTAAAAATAAAATGCGATTACCTTTTTGTATTTATGTTGATTTTGAAAGTTTCCTAATTCCAATACATTCTTGTTCTCCAAATGAAATTAAAAGCTTTACTAAAAATTACCAATTGCATAAACCATCAGGATTCTTCTATTCTATAAAATGTTTTGATGAAAGTATATTACCAAATGATTTTAAAAAGTGTGTGAGTTATACCGCAAAATCTAACGATGAGGATGTTGCGCAGATATTTACAGAATATCTAGAAAGAGATGTTAGGAAAATTTTTATGTTAATGGAAGAAAGAAAGAAGAAGTTTAAATTTTATAATAAGAAGAATATGCCAGAAATGGATAAAAAAGATTATGAAAATGCAACTAATTGTCATATATGTAGTAAAAAACTTGATGAAAATACTGAAGATGAATATTTAAAAAAAGTAATAGATCATTGTCATCTTACTGGGAAATATAGAGGAGCAGCACATAATATGTGTAACTTAAAATATACGATTCCTAAATTTATTCCAGTAATATTACACAATCTTTCAGGGTATGATTCACATTTATTTATTAAGAATCTTGGAAAAACAAAAGGTAAAATTGATTGTTTAGCCTGCACTGATGAAAAGTATATTAGTTTCTCAAAGAAAATTTTAATTAATTATGATAATGGAGATGTAGGAAAGGATGATGAAGATGATGAAGATAACAACACAAAACCCATAACTAGAAAAATAAGATTTATTGATTCTTTTAAATTTATGCAAAGTTCTCTTAGTGGATTAGTCGACAATCTTACAAAATGTGGAAATTGTGAATCATGTAAACCAGGAAAATGTTTGAAAAGATATATGAAAGATGGAAAGATTATTAACTTTAATGGTGTTGGCAATTGCGATCAATGTAAGAATTGTAAGTTAGCAGGAAGTATGTGTTTTTCTCCAATAGATAGAAATATGAAAGAAACTAAAAAGCATTTCTCGGGAGAAAAGTTAAAACTGTTGTTGAGAAAGGGTGTATTTCCTTATGATTATTTTGATAATATTGACAAACTTAATGAAAAAAAACTTCCACCAAAGAAAGCATTTAAATCAATTCTTAATAATCAAGATATTTCAGATGAGGATTATGAACATGCTAAAAATGTGTGGAAAACATTTGATATGAAAACAATGAGAGATTATCACGATTTATATCTAAAAACAGATGTATTACAGCTTGCTGATGTATTTGAGAACTTTAGAGATGTATGTATTAATAATTATAGTTTGGATCCTGCCCACTATTTTACATCCCCAGGATTATCTTGGGATGCAATGTTAAAATTAACTAAAGTTAGTTTGGAATTGTTTACAGACGTTAATATGCTACTTTTTATTGAGAAAGGGATTAGAGGGGGAACATCTCAAATATCAAAAAGATATGCTAAAGCTAATAACCCATATATGGTAGATTTTGAAGTAAATAAACTTATAAGTTATATTATTTATCTTGATGCAAATAACTTATATGGGGCAGCAATGAGCAAGAAATTACCTACACACGGTTTTAAATGGATTCCAAATGAAGAGCTTGAAAATTGGAGAAATATACCTTGTATACTTGAAGTTGATTTGGAATACCCAAAAAATCTTCATGATAAACATAAAGATCTACCTTTAGCTCCAGAAAAACTTATTGTTAATAAAGTTAAGAAATTAATACCAAACCTATTAAATAAGCAAAGATATGTAGTTCATCATGAAACTTTAAAAGATTATGAAAGTAAAGGATTAAAAATAACAAAGATTTATAAGGGAATTAAATTTGAAGAGTCTGAGTGGTTAAAACCTTACATTGATTTGAATACTAAATTGAGAGCACAAGCTAAAAATGACTTTGAAAAAGATTTCTTTAAACTTATGAATAACTCTGTATTTGGTAAAACAATGGAAAATATGAGAAAAAGGATAGATGTTAGATTAGTTAATAATATAGAATCGGCTAAAAAATTAATAAGAAAACCAAACTTTAATCATTTTACTATCTTTTCTGAGGATCTAGCTGCCATAAATATGAAGAAAACAGAAATAAGATTTAATAAACCAATTTATGTTGGGTTTTCCATTTTAGATTTAAGTAAACAAATAATGTATGATTTCCATTATAATTATATCAAAGAGAAATATGGAGAAAAAGCTGAATTACTTATGACTGATACCGATTCTCTTGTATATATTATAGAAACTGGAGATTTCTACAAAGATATAAGTTCAGATGTAAGAGAAAAGTTTGACACCAGCAATTATCCTAAAGAACATCCATCAGGTATTGAGGCAGGTGTAAATAAAAAAGTAATTGGGATGTTCAAAGATGAGTTTGGTGGAAGTATACCTACAGAATTTGTGGGTTTGGGAGCTAAACAATACGCAATATTAATGGATAATGGTAAAGAGATAAAGAAGAATAAAGGAACAAAGAAATTAGTTGTTAAGAAAACAATAAGTTTTAATGATTTTAAAAATTGTTTGGATACTAAAGAACCACAAATGAGATTACAAAATTTAATTGGTTCAAAACTACACAATATTTATACAAAAACAGTTAATAAAAAAGCGCTATCTGCTTATGATGATAAGAGAATAATTTGCAAAGATGGGAAAAATACTCTTCCATATGGTCATTATCTTGCTAAAACAGAATCAGGTGGTAATTGTGTATCATAAGGAACAACTTGCAATTCTTCACGAACAAATCCACGCTGTGGACCACTCATTAAATAATATAAAACCGGTTGATTATGTGAAATAACACTTTTAGAAATATTATAAACTTTTATACTCCAAATGGGATCAGTAGCTCGTCTTTTTTCACCGCCCTCGAGTTCGCCTGGAGATAATAAATATCTAACTTTAACACTAGGGGGTAATCTAACCTCATCGGACCCCACCACACGTTGGTAATTTTTAGTTTCAATATCAACCTCTTTCATTTTTATAGCTTTAACAGGCTCTTTACCAGTTATTCTAGTTGTTGTATTATTCAAAGTTTTTATAATATCTGGTAATCTTTTAACCCATACCCGCGATCTTTCATCACTAATCATTTCTTGTGCATATTGATGACTAAATAATCTTTCACCCAATATTCTGTTTGCGTTTTCTACAAATGCTTGAGCTCTATGATTTCCAGCTTCACTTCTCTGTATTCTAACATTATGATAATTCATAAGTTTAGCAACTTCACCCATAAATTCTCTTCCAGGATCAACCATTAATGTTTTAGGATATTTTAACTTCCTGGAATATATTTTTTCAAAAGCATTTGAAATTTCCCTACTTTCTTTTGAAGTTAATGGTTCAACATCTTTATATCTGGAGGCAACATCTACCACGACTAATGCGTATTTATATGTTTTTCTTCCAACTCTTTCATGCGGTAAAAATAATAAATCTGCTTGATGAATCTGATTAGGTTTATCTACAGTCCAATGGGGTCTAGGTATATATTTTGGCGGAGGTAGATATATTTGCCATATTGCTTGTTTTTGCAACCATTGTTTTGCTTCATCTTCACTCGATTTGCTTTTTTGCGCTAATTTAGAGATAGCAGAATATCCTTTCCAATACCCTTCAGTTGAATAATATATTCGTTCGAATTTTTTTTGATAATATTCTTTCGTTACTCATTTAAAGATTAACCAAAGTATCTTATAAATTACAATGACGTCTGAAAAAATTAATCCAAATAGAATTCCTAGAGAGCCATTTGGTTTGAAAGCGGAATCAACAATGAACCGAATTACTCTCAATCCATCATCTGCTAGCCCTGGAGAAACATTATATATAAATATTCCAAAACTTTCTGAGAATTTAGTGATTGTACCAGGAAGTGTATCTCTATTATTTGATTTAGATGTAGATGGACATGCTAATAATACAGTTGTGAATAATGTGGGAAGTAATCTTATATCTAGACTTAGAGTTCTTTTTGGAGGAGAAACATTACAGGATACCCAAAGATATGATCTTTTTCAAACTTATCATGATTTATTCTTACCGGATGAAGAACGCGAAGATAGATTAAAACAAGGTATTTCTTCTGAAAATATGAGAAAACTTAGAACAAAAGCTGGTGATAAAAAAACACAAGATGTAAAAGAAGTAGCTCTTGCAGCAGTACATAATACAAAGTATAGGATGCCACTAAACCATCCTATTCTAAACGAACATGGAGTTTTCTATCCAAAAGCACTAGATAATCATCTAATCTTTGAGATTACACTCGCTCCAGTTAATGATATTGTTGTTTATTCTGACACTACTAAGACTCCTTCTTATACAATCAAAAACCTTGAGTTGGAATATTCTTCCATTTCAAGTGAATACTTGGCTCGTGAGGCACAAGCGGCTTATCAAGTTGGTAAAGGATTTTTTTATGAAAATGTTACTTTACACAAAACTTTTACATTTTCCATAGGGGGTGATGGTGTTATAAATCAGCATATTAATTTACCAAGAAGATCAATGACAGGGATATTATGTTTGTTTACATCACCATTTGCAGCAGGAGCACGTAACTCTGAGAATTTTTACAATCCAGGTATAACCTCGATTAATATAGATGTTGATGGTGTTCCAAATCGATTATACTCTAAGGGAATGATACCATCTGATCTATGGGAGTCGGTAAAGAAACGTTTCGGAAGAGATGGTGGTTCCTCACTTCGCTCAGTAAAGGAAAAGGATTTTTATGCTGATAAGTTTGCTCTTTGGGTTGATATGAGAACTAACCCTGATAATAGTATCCATGGAGGAGGTCTAGCATTAAACAATACACAAGATGGAGTAAAACTGGAAATTAAAAGAAAACAAAGTGGATCTGGTACTATAACCTGCTATATGTTTGTTGTAGCCGATGCAATGATGGAAATAATGAATTCAGGTTTGAAATCTATAAAGTACTAAATTTAAAAAACCTTTAGTTATGATACAAAACCATGGAAGAATTACGAGAAAAAATACCATTCCATTGTATTATAACTGGACCAACAAATTGTGGGAAAACAAAGTATCTCATTAATCAGCTAAGAGGACCATTCCGAAAAATTTTTGATTATATTGTTTTAATATGTCCAACTTATTATAAGAATAAAACCTATCATAATTTTGCTCGAGGAGATAAACATTTCTATGTATTATCACCAGATGCAAGTAACATTGATGAGATTAATGAATTGTTAACTGATTGTCAAACTTTATTCTCTGGAACAAATACATTAATAATTTTAGATGATTGTGCTGTATCTAATGATCTGAAGAAGCGATCGAACAAGTTTATAGATTTAGCATTCTCTGGAAGACATCATGGATTATCAGTTTGGGTTCTCACTCAGCAATTAACATCTATAGCAAAACCATTCCGCGAAAATGTAGCTTGTGTTGTTACTTTTCATAACCCATCGCAAAAAGGTATGAAGATGCTTTTCGAAGATTATGGAGGCGATTTAGATTCTGAAACAGGTAAAAAATTTGTCCAATTGTTAAAAACTGAAAAATATTCTAGATTATGTTTATCTTTACGACATCCATTTAATTGCTATTTAGAGATTCCTGAAGTGATTTAACAAAGATGGCAAACGTTGAAGATTATATTGAAGAAGAAAAGACTGTAGGAAAGACTGTGGTAAAAGATAATGATGATAATGAACTTGAAAGAAAACAAGAATCACTAGCTATTCTAGCAGTTTTTGGAACCACAAAAGAATATTTAGGTGTTGATATGAGTTTAGGTGATATAAAAAAATTATCAGAAAAAGATGTAGAAAAATATTTTAATCGATATCAAGCGGTAATGGGTAAAAAAATTAACGGTGGATTGGTTGATTCATCCCTTCAATTAGTTTCCAAACTTATTTCATATTTAGTTCCGGTTGATGATATAGAAGCTCTTTGTGTGGATTTGAAGAATGATGATTTGGTTAATCGCGAACTAACAAACATTGTAGGGCTCTTAGCATTGAAAGCAGGAAGATTGGCAGCACTTGCTAGCGGTATATTTCAGGTTGCTAAGCATGTTAAAATAGGAAAAATTCAACAAGTTACAAGTACTAATACAGATGATTCCAACAAAACTGAGCAGACTACTAAGCAAGATGCTGCTGGTACTGATACTGTTTACTGAGCATACTATTATTTTATTTACATATCATTCCTAAGCGGTCTAAAGATTTCTTAATGATATGTAAAATAATGTCTGAACAAAATGAACAAGTTGAACAAATTACAGCTGATCCCAAACCAGAAAATAAAGATACTAAAAAACGGGAAAAAGATCCTAAAAAAGTAGCAGCTGGTAAGAAATTAGCTGAATATAATAAAAAAGCAAAAGATGCATTAGCTAGGGAAATGAAACGTGAAGAGCAAATTAAAAGGGAAGAAGAGACCCTACGAGCTGCGGAGCAAAATGAAAATATAGAAAAGACAAATAATGAATCGAAAGCGTGGTTACCGGAACTATCTTTTACAACAGTATTATCAATTGTTGGAATAGGTTTTACAGCATTTGATATGTTTATGAGATATTATAAAAACAGAATACCTGATTTATCTCAAGTTCCTCAAATACCACAACCTTTTCAGGCCCCACCCATAAAGGTTCTTAATCCACAAACAAATACTCAAACGCCTCCCCTAGATCGCCCAAAAATTGGAATGATGTAATTACAAATTATTTTTTACTACATAAAACCATTTAAAAGTTTCTTACTGTTGTAGTAAAAAAAATTATGTCAAACGAAAATAAACTTGTGAAAACTGTTACTGATTCTGCAGTCCTTATCGGATTAGCGGCTGGTGTTGGTTATGTAGCTAAAAAGGCTATGAAAGAATCATTTATGAACGACCCATCCTCAAGTATTACAAATTATGCTAAATGGGTGGCTGTATTGTCGGGGAGTATGTACCTAAAAACATATTTAGAGGATCAAAATATTTTACCAAAATAATTATGGCGTCAATAGCAATGATGTTAGGAGGAGCTGTATTAAATGCAACTGCCTTTGTTGGTGGATCATATCTTGCAAAATATCTCTCAGGAGATAAAACAGATACAGAGAAAATAAGACATGATAAGGCATTAGAAAAATATCAAAAAGATTATGAAGAATATCAGGAAAAAAGACAAAAACTAATGGATTGGAAAATGAAGAAAAAAGATGAAAAATATCATGCATCAAAAAATATTTCAACTACAAATGAACAATTTGCATTATATGAACAAATGCATGAACCTAAATTCTCTGATTATTATAGACCTAGTGACAATCAAAAGATGGGTGAAATGACATATGTGGGTGGTGGTATGTTAGCTTTAGGTTATATGGTTAGTAAATTTTTATAGATACTTCATTGTGTACGATTTAAAGATTTCTTACTGATGAGTAAAAAATCATGGCAGAAGCAGGAGATATACAATTAGAGGATTTACCAAAAGGAGATGATGATGATGGTGATGGTGATGACACATTTTACCAAAGTCCAAATACATCTACATCTGTTGATCGGGGCTATCTTGGTTATTCAGAATATATGGCTGAAAGAAAACGACTTCAATGGGAAATAAAAGATGAAGATAAAAAACCAACAAATATTATAGAAAGAGATGAGGAATATGACAGAAGGAGAGAAGCAGGCCAAGAACTCAAACGTTATTTACCAACTTACAATCCCGATGATGCGACATTTAATATAACATATGGAAAAGATGGTAGTATATTAGTACAATTTAGTAATAGGAAGAATTCTGCACCGCATGTCGTTCTTACTAAAGATAAAGTTCTTAAACTTGAAGATTTACCAAAAACAATGAGAAAAGCTCTTGGTGTTGATTATGAAAGCATGTTGGAAAAATATAATAATACCGCGTTAGAATTGAATGAAGAAAAAGAAAAACATAATGAATTACTTTCTGCAGTACAAGGAATAGATTCTCTTTTAGCTACGCACACGGAGGAGATTAACCAATATGTAGAAAGAGAAAAAGAACTTAGGGAATTCATTGAGAGACAACAGGTACAAAAAGCAGAAAATAAAAGTCTTTTCGATCAAACTGTTAAACAGAATATAGAATTAAAAATACAAGCAGAGAAACTTTTGGATGAAATAAAATTATACAAAGAGGAAATAGATAAATATAAGAAGGGGAAATCAAATGAGGTAAAATTTAAACAAAGTAATGAGCGATTAAAATCAGAGAATGATAAATTAAAAGAGCAAATTAGAAATAAAACAATTTCCATCGAAGAACAATTATCAGTTATTGAGGGTCGAAAAGAAGAAATACTTAAAAATTTGCCATTACGTGAGAGATTAAAATACATATTCAAAAAGTATGGTTTTACATTATTTTCAGTTGTAAGTGCTGCAGGGGTGGTTATTGGTGTTATAGTTTCTAATCTTTCTAGAGGGCTATCTAAATTAGGAAAAGGTGTTGGTAATGGGTTGAAAACTCTTGGTAAAAAACTGGGTGAAATATTACCGGGAATGGTTGGTGCCATCGTGAGCTTTCTATTCAAAACAGCAGGTGAGGTTATTGGCTTTTTAGGTGAGAACGCTTGGCTTTTGATAATGGCTGTGGTTCTATATTTTGTGGAAAGTATAAAAAAGAGACCCTACGGGCCGCGGAGCAAGAGAAAGTAACAAATTTAAAGATATCATACCGTTCAGTAAAATACAATATGGATGAATACAATAGAATTTATCCTGGATTACCTAATAATTCAGATCCAGTCAATTTCAGACTACAAAAATCGAGTGAAGTATTACAAAATCTTGAAAAAGAAATTAAACATTATGAAGATGTAAGGAAAAAATATAATAGAGCAAGAGGAATATTTACAAAAATAAGTGTTTGTAGTGGTGTGCTTTCAGTTATTCTATCTGCAAGTGGGCTTGGAACTTCTCTTACCGGTTTTGGAGCTATTATTGGTGTTCCGTTGGGTGTTGTAGGTGGAATTTGTGGTGGAGTATCTGTTGGATTTGGTGCAGCATCAAAAAGACTTTCAAATAAAGTTAGTAAACACGAACAAACCGCTGCAATTGCAAAATCAAAATTAAACACCATTAACGACTTGGTTTCAAAGGCATTGAAAGATAATGTTATATCAGATCAAGAATTTTCCATAATTTTAGCAGAGTTGGAAAAGTTTCAAAAACTAAAACTAGAAGTTCGTCAAAAATTTAGGAGAGATACAGAAAAAAACTTAAACATGCCGCAGATAAGAAGAGAAGTTCGTGCAGAACTATTAAAAGAGTTAACCACTCCCGCTCATTAAAAATTTCATATGAGAAAACTGATGTAGGATGTAATTGTTTTGCGTTGATTAGAAAAGAGGTTATCTAGTCTAAAGACTTTTCATATTATTCTAAAAGTAATAAAATGACACTATGGATGGATTTTAAAAATCGTTACCCAAATGTTAACCTTGATAAATTTACATTTGTGAATGATTCATATGGAGGATATATTAAGTGGAAAGTTAATGGAACAACAATCATGTCTAATGATGATCCTACTGGGAAAACATGGACTGAAAATCTTTCTAATAATTTGAAAACATTATTATGGCAAGATTTAGGATTAGAAAATAAAGTTAAGGTTAGTTCATTTCCAAAGAGTTTAACTATGACTAGCCAAAGTTATCCTATACCAGCTATTAATTTTGATGACTTTACAAGTGACATAACAAAAATGCTAACCTCACTAGATATATATGTTTCAAATACAAAGAAATTCACAGCAAAGATGCGTGATGTTTTTACCAATCAAGTTGTGACTTTCAAGTTTGGTAAACAAAGTAGAAAATGGCTGAATGGACCTGATATGAACTATTGGCCACAGCAACTTAACTTTGCAGTTTGGTGCGCAACATCTGGTTGTGGGATTAGTCCTTTTGAAAGTCTAAATTATCCTAAAGTAGTGAATAGCTTCATTAAGTTTCATATATATTTCACAATAAGACGGATATTATATGAATTAAACCTTCCCTTGCCTGATGAGCAACCCTTTGTAATAAATAATAATCCCTATAGTAAAGTAGCATATCAACGTTTGTGTGCAGAATTTAGCATATCAAAAAACTCAGACTTTAGATGGAAAGGCGGTAGAAACGGTGGATTGGGTGATATATTCCTTGATTATGGCGTAGGATATCATGGAAAAGGAGGGGGATATCAAAATGTACATATTATAAGGAATTATGATAAAGAAGCAGATCAATGGCCCAGTGAAGGTGGTAAATTTGCTGATGACGGCGGTAAGAAAGAAAATGGTGACCTAATCTCATTCATTCGTAATGATGACTTTGCTGATTTCAAATATGCTTGGTTTATTCCTACAAGCGGGCATGGGCTCACTAAAGCTGGACTCGGTAGATTGAATCGATCCGCCGAAGCTTTTGTTTACTGTATATTAGGGGCACAAGTTAACACTAGAAACTCGATTTATGGTAATGGTGGCGGAGCAGTCGAGACGCAACAAGAATTCTTAGCTTTATTTGAAAGTAGTGTGATTGAGAATGACATTTCTAGCTCTATCCAAAGATATCAATTAGCTGTACAAGAAGCGAAATTACGGCTTGATTTGGCTGTTGCTCCGGGTGTTTGGTTGATGCCAAGTAATATGATCATAAACACAGAAAGCGTGGTTGGATATAATAACAAACTTATGAAAGCGACTAATGATATGAAATTTGGGATGAATAATTCCCTAAACACTGAATCAAAACCGGTTGGAATAAGTCATAACATGGGATCTTCAAAGTTAAAGTTACCTCATTCAATAGTTTGGGCAAATCCAAAACCAAAAATCCTCACAACACAAAATGAAAAGTCAGCCAAAGGTCAGGACGTGACTACGCAACATGAAACCAATCCACAAAGCGAGCACGAAGTGCGTATATTAACATTTATAATTATCGGTGGAGGGTTGGCGTGGTATCTATTTCGGTAGTTCATGGCCATTTCACGTGATTATTATTGTTTTTGGATTAGTGTTCACGTGTAGAACAATAGATTGCATACTTTTACGACATAGCAACAAGAAAAATGTAAAGTGGATTTGAAATCGAAAAGTAGATTTTATGTTTACTTTTAAAAGGCCGGTTTCTAACGTCGCTCAGGAATGTGATTACGTCAATGCAAATTTAAAAAGGCGAATATGATGTAATCAGATCTAAAGACCAGCTTCGCTGAAAACAAAATGTTGAGTATTACCATGTATGAGTCTGAAACAAGGATTTATTTAGATCCACCTCTGAAAAATCTTCGGGAGATACAACTCCTGGATTGTAATATAAAAACCAAAAGATTGATTAATTTCAAGGATCAACAGATATTATACAATGAAAAGAATCAAGCCTTAATAATAATTCAACCCGGCACATATTCGTTGCGTGATATTCAATCGATCTTTCTTAATGATACTGATAAGGCAAAGATAACAATCATTGAGACAGACACTGTTGACTATCTATATTCAAATAAGAACTTTAACATTAAACTTACGAGAGGGTTAGCGGTTGGATTGGGGGTGCCTGAAGTTATAAATCCAGGTAAATTATACCCCATAAATATACAGATTAAAGAACCGCTGAGACTTATGTGTAGTATAGTGGATAATAAGTCATCATATATGAATAAAACCAAATATGGAGAACTTGTTAAACTCTCACCATCAAACCTACTTGCAAACATCCCCTCAAAGGATTATCCAACAATTCCGGTTCGAAAATATGAGACTCTAATAAATCACTTTGATTTAACCATATTAGACAGAGAATGGAAAAAACTTGATCTTAAGGGATCTCCCATAACTTTTAGTTTAAGATTTAGGTAAATTTTTTGTTATGTAACCATTATTTAGGTTATATAACATAATTAGTAGTAATAAAAATATAAGATTATTCATCCGGTAAAGAATTAAAAATTTCTTGCTCCTCAATATCATAACACCAGTCAACAACTCTTTTTGGGTGCCATGCTTCAACCATTAAATCATTATGCAAGTCTTTGTAGAAATTATTTTTATGGTTTATTTTTTCTTGATTTAAGTATATAATAAAATCCAGTTCTTTAACAAAAAACTTTTCATCGAAATTATTAATATTACATTGCTTATTATAATAAGCACCACCGCCCATATAATATTCAAAACAATCATCATAATATTGGTCAAAACAATGATAATATGACCCATAATCGCCTCCAACACAATCTTTTAACCTTCCATCGGCACAATTTAATGCTGATTTTACAAAATTATCAACATCCATTCCATCAATATCAAAATTTATACCAGATTTAAAATTAATCCAACGGCCGCCATAAAAAATAATATCATAATCTTCTTCATAATAATTAGTATAAGTAATTTCAAATTTAATAAACTTATTATCATATTTATCAAGATAGCCATAAGGATTTTCATCTTCATCTTCAACATAATGATAATAATCAATAAACTCACGATTTTCTGATATGTTTTTTAACAAATCTTCTTTAATTGACTCTATAAAATCGCAAAAATTCATTTTTTCATCATTAGAGTAACTCTCTAAAATTTTAGTTCTCACCATCTTTTAATAATTTATTTTATATCTTTAAATCATAATTCATTTTTAATTTTATTCTACATTCCTTACAAGAAGCCTTTTGTTTACCATGTTCACATATTTGCGATCCCCCACATTCTTTACATTGTTGTTTTTGTTTATTATGTATGCATATTTGTGATCCGCCGCATTCTTTACAACGATATTTAACTTTTCCATGTATACATATTTGTGCGCCTTTACAACTTTTACAAAAATATTTAACTTTATCATGAATGCATATTTGTGATCCTCTACATTCTTTGCAAAAATATTTATGTTTTTCATGTATACAAATATAAGGGCAAGTAGTGGTGACTTTTTCAATTAAATTTATAATTTCCTCTTCTTTAAATTTTTTAAACTCATTAATAAAATCTTCTTTTATATTAAATTTTGATCTACCCTTAATTTTTAAATATCCTGCAATTCTTTTCAAATTTGTTTTAGTCAAATTATCTAATTGTTCCATTTCAATTTTGTATATGATTTCTTATCTTTAAATCAATTTTTTTAAATAAACCTTTACATGGAAAGTGTAAAACCTATCCAAGCCGGCCCCTCCACAAACCATTAGCAAAAGTCTGTTTAATTTTCTGATAAATCCTTGATTAATTTTGTGGATTTTTCTCACCGGTTGAGAGAACGGGTAAAGTCAGGACTCAACAGAAGTATTGCAGAAGTTATGCAAAATTACTGCGAAACGGAGCCAAGAAGTGGCTGCGTCGCTCCGCTCCGCACCCGCTGGTTTGGAAAACCCCCCGCAAACGGCCTGTTTAATTTTCTGATAAATCCTTGATTAATTTTAAGACAAGTTTTTAAAAACTCAATCAATAAAATGACTGGGCAAATTCCGGTGTCCCAGCCCCGTAGTTTTCTCACTCTCTACATGACATGTTTTAAGTATATAAATTAGCCATGAATCAACAGTTAATAAGATATGCAATTTTTTTGTCTTTGTTTATGTGGAATGCACTCTTGGATCCGTATTTATTCTGCATCTTACTGACCAATTTGAAATGTGTCACCTGATGATAACGATCTACAACCAGTTCATGAATAATTAAACTTCTCAAGCTTGTTTGCTGACAATAGATTAGTTAACGTCTTCTAACCGCGCCTTAACAAATACGGGATAAATGATTTCGAAGTGTCAGAACAAAAGGACGACTTCGTCGGCAAAATTATCGCTATGTTATCGCTATGTTATATGCTATGTTATCGCTATACGTTTTCAGGTCTGTCCTTGCGAAGCCTTCGGTCAAGATTCGCCTTTCTGAAGTCATTGAACTCGGACGTTGAGCGGCTGCTGCTGCCACTGACAGACCTCCGTGCGGCAGACAGTTTCAGTCTGAGCACCGGTGCTTTGTTACGTGACGCTCGCGGTCTGTTGTTCTATCACACCAAAGTTGCGCTGCTAAATCAAGTGCTTGATCATACGGCTCATCGCGGACTTGATCACCCGTCCCCTGAGGTTTCTCTGGACCCACTGGAGACATTGGAAGGTATGCAGTAGCTAGATTGCCAGGAGACACTTGCGTTTTCTGCTGCGTCAAGCACCTAGAAGTATTCTTTCTCCAGCCCCCTCCCCCTTAATGGGATCCATTCTAGGGGTATCCCGTTATTATTTTCGCGTGCATCCATCTATACACGTGGATGAAGAGAGACCTGCCCCTGTTTGACAACAGTACAGTACCATCACCCGGGTCCAAACCCTGAACCTCCCCCCCCCCCCCCCTGATCAGAGGTCTGAAAAGTTAACTACAGTGTGACCGCGATTTAACGAAGTCGCTGGGTGCTGAGTAAATGTGTTCGTTAAATCGAGGGTTCATTCTATCGAAAACCTCGAAATATTGAATTTGGGGGGAAACACCGGCGCAAAGTGTTCGTTATATCGAGGTACAGTGAATGATTGATTTGTAAAGACCTGTTTACACAGGCGACTTTTGTCACGCAATTCAATGTAATTTTCGTCTCCCAGAAGTAAGATTCCATCGCGATTTCAGTGCAGTTTATTGCCGCGTTTTTGAGATGCAATTCATGAAGCACGGTGACTTAAGGTATCAGTATAACCCATTTGACCATTCGCGCGCGGTCCGCTCTAGCGCTCTTGGTTTTAACAAAAACCCATATAAACCGTATATTTTTTGAAAGCTTAATAACTACAGATTATAACCCGATCTGCTTAAACAGTAAAAAATCTACTGGTTTTCGAAAATGTGAATATGTTAACAAAGCTTCACGAACCTATAAATCAAGTTCTACGCCCGCTAAAATTAGGTCGGAGAAAACGATTAACATGGCATCCGTTTCTTCACACATTGACCTCAAAAACCGTGTCTCAGATTTTTGGCACATGCGTTTGTTATTTTTTTACAAGAGGATAAAGTTTGAATAGGGAAAAAAATTGAACTGCTCGCGAAAAAAAGGCATAACTTTTTAATGAGAAAAAAAATCAGAATTCGCAGACACGGTTTTGTCGGCGAACGTTCTGACAACATGCTCTCCAAATTTCAGCTAATTTGGTCCAGGGGCTGACGACTTGGAACTCGAAATTCACGTACAACTCGCCTATTTTTTACTTTCGAGAAACAGAGAAAAACTAAAATTCGGCGGCATCCAAGTGTAATGAGATTATCACACCAATGGAGAAACCGCAGAGGAATCAACTTTCTATACAACAATAGGAGTGTGACAGTTAACATGGAACAGGTACAAATTTCCCTCGACGACACGCGTTAAATTATTTTCCTGTGAATAAACCGCTTTTGCATGTGTGAAGTTAGAATTCCAAGGCAAGTAAACACGAAATCATCTTTTGATGTTTGGTGATGAAATTTTGTGTATCTTGACTAATCTTCAAAACTATGGCCATGTCAGTAAAGATGCCAAAGGCCCGTAGATCCCCGAGAAAGTGCAAGCGCACAAAGAGAAACGCTGGAGCGGACGTCGTAAACTTCTCTTCTTCAATTTCCTCTGCTTCGACAGTTTATTGCAATCGTATTTTACGGCGACTTGCGCTTATTTCGGCTTGCTCACTGGCTTCGTGATCGCGATCGAGTTCATCCAGCAATTTTTCTTGATTGTAATAAGACCCTTTGTCGCTTTCCGCTAATTTAGCGGCCCACTTTTTGTCAAAAGTGCTTTTTGCCTTCTTTGGCCTTCCTTTAGGCGATGAAAAAGGGCAAGATCGCTTGTTCTTCCTCGAAGACATCCGTGCACTGATTATGGCGCGCGAAATCGCGTGTCAACCTCAGCATGTTATTGGTGTCACGTGACACCTTGCCTCGAAATTAATATTCATTTGACAGAACTTGTCAACTCTCAATTAAGTAATTAGTGTGCAAAAAATCTTTATCGCGCAATAACTAGCGACGGATATAATATTTTTTCGTGGAGTTTTTTTAATTTTAAAGATAACCTTAAGATTTATCCAGCCGTTTAAAAAAGTAAAAGTATGTAAAATGGCAAATTTTCCCCTTACTGATACCTTAATTATGTAGCAATTTCACCATCAAGCAGGCTCATAGCGTCTGTTTAGGTGGACAGTGACATTTCGGGCAGAGATATCATGTACATACCCACCAAGAGTCCACTGTACGTAATTGAATGGTACGTTGACGTGATTGAATGGTGCATTGAATAATTTAACGTGTGTTACGTAGCTGGGGACTCGTGGTAGATATATATATGACATCTTTCCCACATTTCGTCCTGAAAAACGGCACTTAAATATTCGTAGTCCTCCGTTAGTCCTGTAGTGATAAGAGAAATTTATCTTTATTTGTCTGTTCAGTGTTCATCTTTTGTCGCGTGTTGACGTTAATTATGGGTTAGAGACTGAAATGAGTGGTTTGTTTACAAATACACGCACGCGCTGGCTGTAAAATGAACGAGAAATTGTCAATACTGCACGAAGCGAAGCTGAGTGCAGTATTGACAATTGCGTGTATTTGTAAACAAACCACTCATTTCAAGTCTCTAACTCTTTTAATATTCAATCTGAGTTCAATGAAACACAAAACGGCCATTTTGATGCCAGCCGTTGTGTGATGGCATGATGTATTCTCATTAGTGCACGGTTTCTAGGTGATGACGTGACGTATCACAAAATCACGTGATTGAGTTTAGCCAATCACGCGCATGGATTTACTACATTGAATGAAGATTAAATATTAATTCGTTATATCGAGGTTCTGTCTCATACATTTTACTGTAACTTTGGCCGGGTGACGAACGTCGTTTGTTATATCGAGGACTTCGCTAAGTAGAGGTTTGTTAAGTCGAGATTTCAATGTACTTTACCACTGTCGCTGCTAGATAAGGTAAATCATGGACTGAAACAGATTTATTTTTATCTCAAGCATCTGAGCGGGCCGGAATCCTAAATCCTCTAATTTGATTGGCTAATCACGCGCTCGTGACCAGTTCAGTTTTTACTTTTTCCCCGCTGTAGCGATAACGGCTCATTAAAAGAAGACACCCCCCAAGAAATATATATATATATAAATAAGTTATTTACCGGGCTAAGTCGGTCCATATGGGAAAAAACTGTACTCTTGTTCTTGCGTACGCAAGACCTCGAGCACAATGTTTTCCCATACGGACCTCCCGCCTGGTAAATAACATATATATATGTTGAAATTGTAATGGGATCGCAGCTCTGGGTTATGACTTATAAGTAAATTGTACAACTTACATGTTAATTCAAGGAGTTTTATTGTCGCTTTAGAAACCATTGGTTTAATGTTGTTCACAGTTTGAAACAAAGTTTTTTATGTTTAACGTCTGTGCTTGTTTGTCAGCGGACAAAGTGTCGTTAGCAGGGCCCCAATTCTGTCAGACCGCTCGACACCTTTCTGCGCTGTCCTCTGTTGGCCTTAGAGTGAAAGTCGCCACAGGAGGTGACCCAGTCTTCCCACTTAAAGTTCATCTCAGAGGGGAGCAGGTCTTGGGTTCGGGTATGTCCTGGCACTAGACATTCATGATTGTGTGGGGCTTGGGTGTACGGATGAGGATAGGGTCGGGGATAGTGTGTTGCTGTTGCGGTTGATCCTATCACCCAATAGTATGAAACGTTTTAAAACACAATTAGGGTTGTTAACAGCACAAGGGTGGCGAAACAGTTTCTGCAACTCACAAACACTCGGCGGTTGTGAGGGCGTAGTAGGGGAGGCGAACACTTCGTAATCGATCACTGCAAAAGAGGTTTAACAGTAAGTTTGAAAGTAACTCCTAACAGTGCCTTAACATTTCAACTAAACATTTTAACTAAGCAAAAAGGACCGGACCAGAGCGATCGAAGACTGAAATCGTGATATTCACTCTTGAAAGCTCATTTTTAAAAGTGCTTAGACTGTACATCATACGATTTCAGTCTTCGATCGTCCTAGTCCGGTCATTTTTGCTTAAACAAAATGTTTAAGCCATGTTAGATGTTCTTTAGTGTTACTGAGAACTGAGACCAGAAATATCAACACAATAGCTCGGCGGTGATCAATGTAAAGCAAAATGAAATCTCCTCTGTTCACTTGCGAAGTGTTCCTTCATAGTAGGATCTTTCTTTATCAGACCTCTCTATTGGATTACCTTCCTTAAAAGTGAACCGGTTCGTCAGGGAACTGTGATGTTATCTACTACCAAAAACCCGGTAAAAAGGTCTTTTGTTATGAAGGATTTTGAGGTGACTGAGGGCTTTCAGTTGTGGAGGTACTTAACCTTCCATAATGCTTGTGTGTTTGTTTTGTAGGAGGTTCCTTCCGTCACTTCATGTGGTTAATGGCACGGGAACTGCAGGGTCCTCACGTGGGGTTGCTCATTCCATGCCCCAGCTCGGCCGCTAACAAAAACAAGGTAGACTGGACAGATAGTCAGAGGAAACTAGTTAAACGTTAAGTATTTTATGCAACCATATTTAACTACTACTAGTATAATTTAACTCTGCAACCTTGGCACTTTGAGCAACCTGCCTGTATTCACCTCGATTTCAGAGAATAATTGTTAAGTAGTAGTATGTATGGTGGGAAGTTTTTTTTGGCTTTTTAAAGATTGTATAGCGCTATTGGATTTTTTTATTTAGAAATAGCAATACATAAGTAAATAAATATTATTATTATCATTATTTTCATAATACAGTACTAAGTAAAAGGAGGCACAGTAGTGTAGTGGTTAGCATGTCGGACTTCCGAGCAGAAGGTTTGGAGTTCGAGCCCTGGTGCTGGCACTGTGTTGTTTCCTTAGACAAGAAACTTTACTCCACACTGTCTCTCTCCACCCAGGTGTATAAATGGGTACCAGCGATACAATGCTGGGGTTGACCCTGCGATGGACTAGCATCTCATCCAGGGGGGAGTAATAATATTCCCAGGTGCTTCATGCCATTGAAACCGGGATAAGCTGCGGCCTTGTGGGCCTTTGGCTCGTGTGCGCCTTTACCTTGACTAAGTAAAAGATTGCGGTATTGTATCCTATTACGATAGCCAGTATGCTTGATCTTGATCGTATGACGTTCATCTCGTCTGTTTATAATTTATTGCCGATGACTGAGGTGAATAGAAGTAGAACTGATCACTGCATGTATGTTTGCCTTGTTTTGTCAGGGGCAGTTCATGCTAAGCCCGGGTCCTATGACTTACTCTGAAGAGAAACTGCTGATCTTCTTTGGCCAGGTGAGTCCCGCTCGTTACAACACTTGAACGAGTCTCACAAGTTACACCAAAAACAAGAGGGTTGTCCAATACACACGAATAGTGTCCACTGGAATCACAGTTTTTCTGTTCATGAGAGACTTCCATGTGTAGTGTACTTGTCTCGGGTCAGCAGTGATAGTCATTCCTAGCGATGAATTTTTTTTTTTCAGCTTTTAGGAATCGCGTTAAGATCTGACATCCCCTTGGCTCTTGATCTCTTGCCGTGTTTCTGGAAAAGCTTGTTAAACTTGGCGTTAGACGATCATGAAGACCTGCGAGAAGCGGATATTCTCACCTACAACTACTTGCGACGCTTTTCCGAGGTGAGAAACCGAACACTCTGCCGCAGTAGCAAAACGCACATAAATACCAAACCCATTCTAACCATCTGGGAAATTTTTCTGCATACGATTTGTGGATCAATATCAGTTTCTGGGCAACTGTGCACCTACCCCTCCCCTAATCCAACAACTTATAATGAGTAAAAAAGTTAGCGTTAATGTTGGTTTAGGGGAGGGGTAGGTGCACGGTTGCCCAGAAACTGATATTGATTCCGATTTGTCAGTATCGTGTTTTATGCGTTTGGTAAGGGCTTTTCTTGGAACTGGTTTCATTGGTAATTTTCGCTTACGCAGCGTGGTCAAATCCTCAAATTGAACCACACTGTATAGTTAACCAAACAGTACCACAGTACAGTACTGTTCAGAAACCTTCCGAAAGAATGGTCACACTGTATGGTTTGATCCACAGATGAAAACGTTAGAACCACACTGTCTAGTACAACAAACAGTACCACAGTACAGTACTGTTCAGTAGCTTTCCAAAGAATGGTTACACTGTTTGGTGTCGGTTGGATCTTGTGGGGAATATCACCTCAGTTTTGCCATTGTTTTAGGTTGAAAGCAGAGAGGAATTTCAGACGTTATGCTTTGAAGCAGACCTGTGTCCGTACAGATTTGTGTACACCTCTCTTGACGGTGTGGAGGTTGAACTGTGTCAAGATGGGGCCAATATGGCAGTCACGTAAGTGTATCTGTTGTGATTCAATTTTATCGTTGGTTTGAAATGTTAGTCTCTGTTCTGGCGTAACTTTAGGTATTCATAAGAACATAAACTTCAAGAGCGTTAATGCACTGCGATAAGATATTGAAAGTGTTCCAAGCTTGTTATTATTGATAATCAGATTCTTCGTCGGGGGTGATTATTCTAGAAACCAAACTGTCCAATCGTTTCACTTTTTTTCCTTCGATCTAGGTGGGAGAATCACAGATCGTACGTTCAGGCTATCCGGGATCTACGGATGAAAGAACTGCGCTGCGAGTCCCGGATGGCAGCAGTTCGCTGTGGTTTGTCATCAGTGGTTCCACTGCACGTGCTGACTGTCATGACACCATGTGACATGGAGATTCGTACATGTGGTCTACCAATCCTTGACTTGGGTTTCCTCAAGGTTTGTATCATCGTTGTAAAGTCATACTCACATGGAACATCGCTTAATTTTATAGAAGAACGTCTTGGCGTATGAAAATGGGGATATAACAAGATAAGGTACAATGTTTGAAGGCAAAAAACATTTTAATAAGTGAAAGATCATCGCAGTAATGTACGCAGCTCAAGCAGTTGCGAAGATAAGAACTGAGAAAGTGGATTCATTCAAAACACATCTATTGCCTACCTTGTGTGTGTAACGCAACATTCAAGTTGTAGGCCCGTGGCAGGACAAGTCATAGCCGTTAGTTATAGATAGCGTCCATGGAGGGTTGACTGTACTTACTGTGTTGAGTTTCCACATCAGCTGCGTGACTCTTATCAGGTAATGTCAGTGACTCGGTTTTCTAGCCCTTAAACGGTGTAGAGTGAGTATGGTAAACGCAGTAGCCGCTTTCGAAACATTCAACTGCAGGCCCCTCTGCATACCAAACACTTTTATCACTCGGTGAAATCTCGTTAGTTACCACGACTTGCCGGTAATGATAAGTAGGACGTTTTGCCAGGTGAAGCTGCTCTACGAACGTTTAACATTCTACTTCATTCAACTGACCGTTGACTCCCAGGACCTCATTACTTATATCAGTATTTACGGGCGTACGTACTCTTTGGTTTGTGCAATTTAGGCACACACAGCGTACGTGGCTGGAACCAAAGAAACAGATGTTCATATAGAATACTTCTGGAACTCAATGGAGAGTTTCACACAGGTATAGTTAATTGTTAATTATTTATAGATGAATAAACCACTGTTTTCTTCAACAGAATTGACAGAGCTGACAAAGTTAAGAACTTTTATGTTTGTCTGTTTTCACTCTCTTATTTGATCATTGTACTCAATACAATACCATGCAGGGTATGCGTTACACGCATTGCTTGGTGAGTGGATGTTTTTTGATTGTGCGTACTTTGTGATTTGTGGTATTAGTATTTCAAATGTTCGTTGTTTCTTCAGCGGCCCGAAAGTTTAAGGCTTAATAATGCTGACTGAAATTTAAGAGCAAGTAGTTTTCTACTCATCAAAGTTTGTCAGAAGTGCAGATCCTCAAGTTAGATTGACAAGTATGTAGAATTAGTGGGAAATATTTTTACGGTTTGATTTTTGAGCTGCAAAAGTGTTCGCGTGCCAGATTTTTTACGCTATTTACTGGTACAGACCGAAGTTGTGTAGAGTCGATTACGCCAGCCGTATCAAATTAATATCTCTTGAGCAGGGTTGGCGCAGTGGTGAGAGCGCTCGCCTTCCACCAATGTGTCCCGGGTTCGATTCCCGGCCCCGGCGTCATATGTGGGCTGAGTTTGTTGGTTCTCTACTCTGCTCCGAGAGGTTTTTCTCCGGGTACTCCGGTTTTCCCCTCTCCACAAAAACCAACATTTGATTTGATTTGTGCTTTACAGTGTCCCCAATTAGTGCGTCAGTGCTAGATACAGTTGACACTCAAATAAAGTTCATTATTATTATTATTATTATTAACTGTAGAGTGCGTTGGCTTCTTCCTCAATGTGCTTTGTTCTTTCCGGTCTCAGGATCAGTTGAGAAAATTTGTGAAGTTTGCTTGCAATCAGGAGCGGTTACCCAGTCGATGTACGTGTCAAGACGGAAACCCGAACACCGCTGACGTGCATGTACCGCCGTATCCCATGAAAATCGGGCCACCAGATGGTAGAGGTAAATTGCAACTTAACTGAAAGTCTCCTTATACGCAACAATACGTTTGTAGCATATTTGTTACCTCTGACAGGAGACTTATTACGTCATGAATATCACTGGCCAATAATAGGCGCTGTTATATACCATCATACCCTATGCGCTGAAATAGAACCTCTCTTGCTATTGGCTATATTGTTCCGTGACGTTTCAGGGTCTCACCTATCTCGCTACAGAGGTCGAACTCCCTTCTTCACCTCCTTACAATATTTCACGTTCAAAATAATTCCTGTTAACAAGCTACATACACTCTATAGTGTTAAACCACAATATCGAGTAGTTCAGAAAACATTAAATATTGCGACTCACGTCGTTAGTTGACATGAAGTAAACTGTGCGATAGAGACAAACAAGTTGATGTCGGTTATGCAAGATGCGTACCCAAAAACACCGTAATGCTACCTACCTGTGACGTCCACTCACGGTCACAGATACACGCGGAATTTTCATTGCAAGTACGTATTGTTTCGTTGTTTTGTCTTACTACAGATACTTGTGTGCTTAGTGAGGTTAGAGCAGAGATGGCACCTGGTGATTTCGATCATAAGAAATGAGAATCTCACCAGCGTGCATTTCTGAACACCGTAACTTTGTTTTTCAGTGTTTATTTCCCTTCTCATATTTCAAAGGTTTCAGTCAGTTTTAAACCCCAGCAATTCAGCAAAGTACTCGTTGAAAAGCGGTGTGCTAGCTGGATTACTTTCATCCCCTCCAAACATTCACACACCTCAGGCACATTGAAAGTGTCCACTGTCTTCCTTCCAGTGCCTGTGCGCCACTATTTAGAGGTCTGGAATAGCTTTGTTCTATCCACAAAAATGGTTCTTCGTTTTAACTTGTTTTCTTCCTTTGGAGTCGAAAACATCTCGCGTTTGGTACATTCAAGGATAATTTAATCTCGAAATCTTCGCGGTGCGATTGAGTTGTGTATCTCCTCCATCTACCTTCCTTTGTTGCCACCTCGGGTCTCTCTTCCTCGACACACGTTTTTCCAAGAATAAACCAATTTCCAAGAAAGTGCAGCCAAGAGGAAGTAACACCATGATGTTAAATCAGATATGTTTGGTTCGCTAGGTCCTTCAGATGCTCGCTATATCCGCGTTGAGACCTGTATGTTTATGGTGAAGCTTCCAAGGTATTCCAGTCAGGAAAAAATGACGGAAAAACTTCTGTACGCTATCAACTGCCGGGAAGATCCATTAACAGACATATGAAATCCACGGATCCTTTGACTCGGCTCACATGTAGCAAGCATATCCCGCAAATGAGGAGGACTCCGAGTTAACGTTTGGAAAATCTCGGAAACTGTGTACAATGTATTTTACCACGATCCTTCATCTTCATATCGAGATGTGTGAAGTCATTTGGAAGAGAGAAGAGAAACTCAAGGTCTCTTGTATTCCAAATTTTTATTTTGAAACTGAATTCGCTTCTGCAGAGCGGATTCCAAGAATGTTAACATTTCTTGCGCAAAGTAAATTCAGTATTTTGCCTTGAAATATGTTTTCTAAAAAATAAGAATTTCAATGTTAAGTGAAGTAATCAATATGGTAACGTCTCTGGAATAGAGCGACATGATTGTAGCAGGATTTTCGGAAAGATCCATCTTTTTAAACAAGGTTTCTCCCACAGAGAAATAAAATCAGCTTATTATAAAGAGAACCTGTCGCTTGTGTTTAGAAAAGATAACACAAAAGGAACATAACGAACTACCAACAAAACAATTATCTCATCGTGGTAAGTACTGCTTTCATTCACTGTTGCCTTGTCATCATCGTTAACTCTTGTATCTTCATTGAGACGACCTTCATCAATTCTTTTCACACTGAAGCAGTTTATGTTCTACCTTTCTGGTGCCTTTCTGTGTTACTCCAATTATTTTCTGCAGTCTTCGGAGTAAACTGACATGCTTCTACTTTCAACTGGCACCTCCATGGATACTCCATTTGATAATGCACTAGGTTTTAAAACAAGCGTCTAGGCTTGTTGTCTTTTCAATAGTCAAGGTAGAAAAGCGATCTTAGAAACAGACATTCATAAAAAGAATCGAATGCAGTCTCTAAATACTGAGGTCGAGAGGATGACGTCTTGACGAACCAGCGGTCAGTTGACGAGTAAAGAAGACAAATCAAGTTATGTATAGGGCGTGTCAAGATGGCGCCGAGACTAGTTTGACTTCACAGGTTATGACCCCAGTTCGGCCTGGTTAGCAATGTCTGCTAACATCAAATCTACGACGTCTGAATCTTCGTCCGCACCTACTGTGCTCTCACTGGGATCCTACAAAGACAAAGGTAAGTGATAGTAACAGCGTTTAATATTATACATGAAAAAAATTACTTGGTTGTGGTTGGCCAAGAGCTGTCAGGTTCAAGTGCAACACCAGTGCAAATTAAAATCAAAATGTTTTCATTTATAATTATTAACAAGTAATCGTACCTCAAATTTGCCACTTACTCCTATCAAACACGGCCACATCCACTAACCTCGCTCAACGACCGAATCAGTTTGGCTCCTATTCTTCTTAGATTGGTTAATTTTCTCTTGTTTTCATCTTCCTGTGCCAGTTTTTGTCTCAGCAATCTCTCCGTTTCCCTCAGCTTCCTTTCAGCTTCCTCTTTTTCCGATCTATACGTTCCCAAGAGCTAGAAGTGAAGGAGAATAAAGTATTGGTTATTGCGCCATAAAAGGGGAGCCGACGTTTCGAGCTTTAGCCCTTTGTCAGAGCAAAGGGTTAACCGTTGAAACGTCACGCGACAAATCGAATATGATAGGAAAGGTTGAGAGGAATAGAATCCTCTATTTAAATTTCTAAGCACTCAAATAATACGAACACAAGCCTCAAGAATTATTATTCGTATTCCGAAAAGTCAGCGGGGATAAGAACTTACTCTGGATAGGTCCTTCTCATATTCATCGAAGAACAGGTCCTAAAATGCAATAATTATGGGGAACGATTAGCTGGAGATTTCCTTCAGCAACAACATGTTGAAAAGTTACCAAGTGTTGTCATTGTACTGTACCAGTTGAAATTCTCTGAGTCGTTCCACTGGCATCTCCTTTATGTCGTCATTCGAGATGTGGGAATTTGGGGGAGTGAAGTAGCCCAGGCAACGCCTATGAGACAAATAAAGTCGATACGTTTACGCAATAAAAACTCTTTGCTTATTAAGTAGCGATGCGCGTTTTGTATTTCGTTCCTACTTTGTGAACTGAAGAAAAAAAAACTCCCTTTCTTATTTAAAATTTAGTTTGTTTGCCTTATTGCAATGACTGAAATTCAACTGACAGAAACAAAACGTCGAACACCGATTCTACTGAAGCAGCACAAGGAGTTTTCTTTCCAGTTTCTCTTAATTTTATAGTCTTTGGCTGGTTTCTCAAATTCGAATTAGCGCTAACCCGTGGAAGACAATGTAGCTCAAATTCAAGGTAGTGCGACAAATCTGGTCAGTTGGTGATTATCATCCTTCCAAGAATTCGGCTCATATCTCTTAGTCACAAATAAGAAGCTTTGTTCAGTACATCAAATTTCACTTTGCTGCCAAGGTCTTAAGCTGGGGAAAATACGTGCATATAATAAAAATAATAATGCACTCGCATAGGCGTCGGCGAGGAGAAGGAAAAGAGCCAGACCTAAGACGACATTGAGAAGAACAGTTGAGAGGAAGAGGAGAGAAGCAGGAAGGAAGTCACGAGTGGAGGCAAGGGCTGTTGCAGCTAGCAGAGGAAGGTGGAAAAGCTCTGTGGAGGCCATGTGCCAGATGGCGCGAAGAAGAAACTAAGTATATAACAGATTAAGCAAATATAATGGGTAGTATTCGAAGTGACCAGCAGGAAAGTGTAGAGCGTAGCAACTATCGACACCTTAACATGCTGACGAATTCTTGCAGCACAGGCTCCCGTGAGGTATCTCCTGTGTGGTCCGACATGGACGACACTCTATTGTCCTCAGGGGACTGGATGGGCATGCTTATATCGGGCGGCATCTGCTGCACAACTGAAGGCTCAACGGTAGTTGTACTTGGAACCTCGCGTGTAGGACTGGGTGACCTGGGAGCAGGGGACTTTACAGGCTGCAAAGGATCAAACGGATGTGTTAGCGTGTTATAATTGCGCTTCTAACAGTCCACAAATGTAAAGAAACTTCAAAGAAAATGTACAAGAAGTAAGATATCACCGACAATCATCTGAAGCGACGTTCATAACTAGCCCGCTAGGCGTCGCGCTGTCGACTGACGATGGTCTCCCAGGGGTTTTGGGGAACAAGGGAACATTGGCAAAATATCGAAGGGAACAAGGGAACATTAGCCAATTCTTGGGAACAGGGGAACAAAATTCGAAAAATTACAGTACGAAAACATTCTGAAAATGTGTGGGAACACATTCTGAAAATGTGTGGGAACATGGGAACACAGGGCAATTTTTGAAGGGAACAAGGGAACAAGGACCCCCCCTGGGAGACCCTCACTGACCGATACCAGTCCCCACTGGATGAAGTAAAATCTTTACACAAGAAATAGTGTTCAAACTTGAAAGAAAGCACTGGCCGGTAGCTTCCCAGAGATGGCCAAAACTTTACAGAGAGTTCAGCTGAATTTAAACATGACAAGCTTACTCGGTGACCAACATCCCTCACCTGAAGAATGCGCAAGTCTTCGCTTGGGTGATCAAACCTGTAATGGCAAGTTACACCACAGTGGTGACTGTCCAGAACTTTACAGTGTGGTTTAACCCTTAAGCTGGCTACCTGGGCGTATTTGGAAACGACAACGCAGTGTGGATTTCTAGTCGAATACTTTTTGTGTGGCTTACACGAAGGGGAAGGCTAAAATATACAATGATGCTTGATGGAAACTTAAATCTGATCGATGTAACAGACACAATAAGTTTGTTATGAGACTACGTTATGCCACTTGAAGGGGAAAACTACCACTGTAAGATTTCTTGCCCGCCATAACTTCGTTTAACTGTGAGTAATCTGCTGTGATTGAAGGAGAGAATGCCCCAGCCGATTGAAATTTTACAAAACGCACATCCCATGTTGGAAATTGTGCAGTGTTGAGCTTCGTTTGTCAGATGCAGTTCACCCATCAACGGGAAGGTGGGCAAAATGTCGCTTTTCTATAGAGGAGACTTATGCCCCATTCACTCCAACTAAACATGTTTAGTTAAACGAGGTTTTAAAACATGAAAATTGGCAACCGAACACTGGAACCCGGGCTTTTACACAGGATTCAAATAAACTTTAACATGTTTTTTCTGTTTGCGCTAAATTTGTAGTCGACAACGTCCGTAAGCAGCTCTTTTAAAGGAAACAATTTTAAATCGTGTTTAACTAAAAAGCATTTAAACATGTTTAAGCTTTGGTGTGAACGGGGTATTAGTTTAGAGACTGGGTGTTTGTACATACCATTTATCGTACTTGTCCTTAGGATACAAGTCAAACTTAACCCGTACTCTGCACAAAGAACCTTTCTTTGGTTTAACAGCAAACACTTTCCCAGTGTACCTAGAAAGTTAACACAAAAGATTAACTACTCCTTTCTTCCGGAAAAATTCAAATTTACATCCTTAACGACTTTTTAAAGCATCACATGTCCACGTTAGTTGGGTGGTCTCTGTCTTCGCTTCGTTAACTTAGGCAACATAAATGAGGATAGGTGTATAACATACTACTTATTACCGGGAGTGAGGTCATTACAGGAAAATCTCGGATGGAGGTCTTGATGTACTGACCGAGCGAGGTCAATATGTCAAGGCCGAGGTCTGAGATTTCCTTGTAATGACCGAACAGACGAGGTTAGTAAGTTATTTATTATATGGCCTGCTTAGTCCTGGAAAGAAAAACGGAAGGGTTTTTCAATATCAGCTCGCGCGTGCAAGAGGTCATTAGAAACACACCTGACCATGCGAAACCATTAATGACAGAAAAAAAAAACAGTTTCTTCAAGAATGAGACAACTATTGTCTATGTTAAAGGAAAAAAAATTTTGGCAAAAATTTTCATAATGCCCGGTCATTACAAGAAAATCTTGCCCGCTCAGCAGCCAATCAGAGCACGCGTACTATTGTAGCCATATAATAGAAGTCTACAATTTGAATAGCTGTTCAATGTTCTTACCATTTGTCACTGTCGACACGGGCTTCAACTTTGGTTTCAAGAGAAACTGAAAAGAAAGCAAAGAAACAGCAAGTAAAATGCAATGTCTTTGCCTGCAAAACAGTGTTAATTCAATAAATATCTTACGTAATGTTCCATCGTTTTCTCCCTCACTGCTCCATTCCATGTCTGTCGTTTCAGTTGTCTGTGTCACTGTCCTTGTTTCCTGCTGCCGCTGCTCCTGCTGCCGCTGCTCGTCTCGTTCTCTCCGTTGCTGTGTTAGATCTTCTTTTCTCTCTTGTCTTTGACGCTGTTCTTGTTCTTTGCGTCGCGGAGTTCCATGTGTTGCCACTTTCTGTAAAGATCAAAGAAGAAACAGATTCAAACACCTTAAAAACCGTTTGCCAACCCTCAAGGTAAAACATGAATTGGTTTTCGCCTTTTCATACCTTCGTCGTCGTCACGCTTTCTTTCTTTCTCTTTGGCTGCGTCATTTCCTGACGAGAAAATAAGAATGTTGGGGACTGGACAGTATAATAATCGTTAATTAGGTGACGTAACCTTGTAATTTAAATCGATTCTTGAAATGACATTTCAAGATCCAATCACAGGGAGACTTCTGACAGAAACCGGAAATTGTGATATGACCCGTGGTGTAATATGATAAGTAATTTTAGTTTGTGATCTAAAGAGACGAGAGAGAGACTAAGGGAAATAAGCGAGATCGAGGGCGTGTGATTTCAGAATTAAACATTCCAATCAACAACTAAAAACCCAAACTCTTGTGACTTGTGGAGATTACAAGCATGTTTATAAAGACTTAATGTTTGCAAATCATTTTGTGACGTCAAGTCAGGAATAGACCCATGCCCCCTACTAGCTCGGCCAAGTTTAATGGGTGTGGCTCAAGCAGGAACTTTGGACGACGATTTCAGGGCAAAAAACACGGTGGAATTCGAAAAAAACGTTTTTGAACAGCTATCCACTTTTAATGTACATACCAGAACCACAAAAAAAGGTAAGACGATATGGCACTTTAAGGGAGGCAGGCATTCTTCACTGACAAAATCACTTCTAATACCACACCAGGTAAACCAAACATGTGCAGAGCCCAATAGCGACTCACCTCGAGATCTGGACTATTAACATTTCGTCTTTTCAACTGCTGAAGAAAATGGATAAAAAAAAACATGATGAATAATTATAAAACCACGCTTGCGTATTTTGCGTATTTACAGGCACAATATTAGAATAAGAAGTGGTAAAATATGTAAAGTCGACAGTCCTGTTCTCGTGCTTATTGAAGATCCTGTTAGTGAATCAATCAATCAATACTTTATTTATACACGTAACGCCTAGGAGCTATATAAGCTCGTTCATAATACGTACGTGTTTGAAATTACATTCACAAAGGCCATACCACAACACCGGGAACTACGTCCCCTACTCTTTGTGAAACGTATTGAATCATGTTAGTAGTTCAGAAATTGCATCGCAGCAGATTTAGATTTGAATCATCTAACAATACGCTACTGAGGCCGCTTCTGAGGAACAGAGAATATTCTGCAAGGAACGCAAAGTGGCCAGAACAAGTAAGCATTACAGTTTTTGCTTTTGGTTTACGAAAAACGAACCTCACTTTACCTCAACTGCCTGTTTTCTTCTGCTAGCGCTGTTAGTGCTATCAACAACTGCTTTTTCGGCGGGTGGACTCTAATTGATAGAATCGAGGAAAACGCTGTTAATTGACAAAACGTCCATAAACGCATGAGAGAAGATATCTTAGATAGCGAAATACGCGCTGCAGACAGCCGCAACGTTGATGAAACAGAATGCCACTGAGTTAAGATTAGGAGTGACGCAGTTTAACGTCGTCTGTGGTGTTGGCCTTAGAGAAAACCAGGACTGAGATGTCAGCTATGACCAAGAAACTTCATTATATGGCACCACGTAAGTATCTACATGTCAAATCTTTACAGTAAAAAAAGAAACTATGTATAAACAAGTTGTTGGCATCACTTCATATCTTGTGTATTTACATTAACACGAGACTAAGCCAGGAGTATCTTACCACAGAACGGCCACTTCGACAACTATCGACAGATGACTTCCACTCCACCTGAACAGAGAAAGAAACCATATTCAAGTAAGAGAAAGAAGGCTGTTTGGCTAGCCCAGCACTTCTTAAGACTAAGGCCCAGTTCAAGCATGCTAGTTTGACCGCTGACCGGTTGGCTCATTTGGTAGAGCACGGGACTGTCGTGCGGCAGGTCGTGGGTTCGAAGCTCGGCTGGACCATCACTCAGGGTCTATAAATTACCGAGGAGAAAGTGCTGCCTTTGCAATAACATCTAAATGGTTAGACCAAGTTTCTAGTCTTCTCGGATAAGGACGATAAACCATAGGTCCCGTGTCACAGCCCTTTTTCGTATAACTTCGTGGCACGTGAAAGAACCCACACGCTGTTCGCAAACAGTACTAGCGGACGTAGACGTAGATCCCGGTGTTGTGGTATGGCCTTTGTGAATGCAATTTCACACACGTATTCTGAACGAGCTTGTACAGCTCCTAGGCGTTATGCGTATAATATAGAATTGGCTGATTGATTAACTGTTTGAATCCGCTGATTTCATGGCATTGAAGAAATCTTATTATTAATGCTCATTTGCATTGGACTTTTCGTGTGTCGAATACAGCTTTTACCCCAGCGCTAGAGACAACCAGTGGCCCCTTAAAACTAGTTTATCACCTGAGTTTGTTTTTAATATCTTCCATCATTTATCAGTTCGTGGGAGTTAAGCCCAGTAATTCGATTCCCTAAATTATACAGGTGATGCATCAACATACATGTGCCATGTGTGAAGTACTTGTTGTCTATGTTGAAAACGCACAGAGGAAACTGCCAACCTGACAAGCTAAGCGTCTGGCCTTATTTTACACTCTGAATCAACCTGCACTGTGACAGTAATAAAATTAAACAACAGTGAAGGTTTTAAGGTAAACAGCATTCAGCTACCTTCTTGGCGGCCTGTGGTTGCATTCGTATTCTCTCCTCCTCTTTGAATCTTCGAGTTGTGCTGCCTTGAGGTGGTCGTTGACGCTGGCAAACGACATAATAGGAAAATAAACACACCAGGCTCTCAACACCATCCACTTTAAAGTCAAATCCTCTAAATGCACTGTATAATTATAGACAGACTGATTCCCACTAAGGTTTATGTTTAGAGTTCTTATTTGTAAACACTGCATGTGACATTCTAGAGAGAGAATAATTGTTTTAGTATACACCAATAAAGAGACCTCCATCGCATCCCTCGGAAACAGCTACGAAACAAGAACAGACGCCAGACATTTTTTTTTCGACCATCACTCACTTAAAAAAGGTTTTCCGACAATACCTGGCACTATTCACCTCGTAGCAGGTAAATACTGTTGCATATCCCGATGTGCGAAACATGAACTTACGCACACCCCACGCCAGCTCGTGCCCTTGCCAAATAAGGGCATAAGCACGTGAAAATTTACTTGGATAGTGAGAGAAGCGAGAGCAAAACGTTTTGAAACCACGATGAGAGAAATAAAAATTGGAAAGTCGTAAGTAACAGTTCTTTGAGTGAACCGAGGTCGAAGTTCGGGACACCGAAATGAGCCAATCAGACTACTCGAAATGGTATAAATTAAGGTTGAATCTCCCGAGAGAGTGAGCGAATCAGATTGCCATGGCTGCTGAGTTGGTATATGTTGTCGTTCAGTTTTTTTCCTTGGTTTAAATTTTATTTTTCTTTGTTCTTTTTTTTTTTACTATGGTGATGTATAGAGATGTATGATAATGAGTTTGAAACAAGGGAAAATAAAATTTTAACCAAGGATAAAATTGAACCACAACATATACACCAGAAGTGTTTACCCACCTCCAGTTGATCGAGTTTTTCCTGTTTCTTCCTGATGTCCTCCTGTATCTCTCTCGATTTCTCTTCTGCTGATTTAGTCTGTTTCTGTAGACGACCCTCTGGTATTATCACCTTCTGCTCTGGTCGAGAACAACTGAAATCCCAAAACGACGATGCGTGACGCGTGATACAACACGACGACAACGGAAAATGTCCTAGGCATACTCAAACCTCGTTATAACAAAGAAAACTTTCTAAGAAAACGTTTATCAGTTTGGATACCTAACTGCTTCTTATTTGAAGTACGATTTGAAGACAGTTTCGCGTTGATGACACCGGGCAGGGGATTAATTACTAATCGTAAGGTGTACATATTTATGACTGACCTGTTTTGGGTAGATTCGGGATTCATGGCGCAGCACCATTCGTCTTGTATCTCACGACCAACATTCCGCAGAGAGAACGGAAGCTCTCGCCACTTGAGACAGATATCTACCAACGGTACAGATGGATTAGAGATGTATTTTTGACCACTGTCAAAAGCAAACTCGAAAAAAAGCAAATCCAGTTCCCCCCATAGGAATCGAACCTACGGCGTTGCGATTACAAGGTCAAACGCTCTACCACTGAGCTATAGGAGACTCGTGGGAGCAATGCCATTTAACTAGGTTCATGGGACAAACATCCTGCATACTGCCAGGATTTGAGTGTCAAGTGTAAAGATTGTGAAATAATGAAGAAGACCAAGATGGCATCGTATTCTTAACACTAAGCACTGAATGCACTAACTTCTACCCTGCGCTCTGTTCACGGTGGCAAACTGTGATACTTGAAGTGTTAGTCTGAACACTCTCACTAGCACATTTTTGCAAGGTTTGTCTGTACCAAGGCTTAAGGCTGGTGATAAAGTACACGCATTTTATTGTGTGTGTATCTGCACTTACCGCACTGCACGTGAAGCGGAATCTGCATGGCTCTTTTTCGCGCGTATTTCTGCTCGCTCGAAGGTCCATCTGTCCACTTGCTACTTACGTAGCCAAAGTTTTCCCTGAAAGTGATCGGACGGTGGTTATTAGCGGGACGAAAACTAAGAATTTACAGGGATAACCATGGGATGAAAAACAACTCACCAGAACCTTGTCACTCCTTGAGCTGTTGAATAAAACAGAGATGTGTCAAAAGAGACAACAAATCCAAGCACGGAGAGTTAGACAACACACAGGCTCAAAACAGAGTCTTGATGTGGCCAGCAGTGCTTAGAAACCAAGGATGTTTAGGCTCGGCAATGACTCTTTTAATTTCAACAAATTACAGCCTATGAACTCAAAAATATCGTTATTCGCTATAATGCATAACTTTCTTTCGCCTAAGGATATTGATCATCGATAAATGGAAGTGTGGTTTATCGAATGGACGATGCCCATTTCAGCGGCGTGAAAAGTTGCAGTCAAAACGAAATGTGGAAGTTTGTCTCTTAAGCTGTACCTGACCGTGTGAGGTTTTTCACGGGTGAAGTAACCATTCGGGCTGGAGAGTGTCGGTCCGTTGACAATATAACAACTATAGCTTTCACTTTTGGTAGAAGATACTTAATGAAGTCTAATGTAATTTGGATCTTATGGCACCATTTTTGTGAAGGTAGAGAACGCCTCATCTCATGAAAGTGCTTACCTTCAATCTGGGAATCCTTCCAGTACTGCTCAAGGTGCTCTCCAAGTGCTCTTGTTAAATGCTTGAATTCCTAGACAACGATCAAGAATAGTTTATGAGTGGTACGTTGGGTTGTCAATTCACAGTTTCACACTAAAGTAAAGGCGCACACTAGCCACAGGAGGCCCACACGGCTTGAGCTTATCCCAGTCCATTAGCATGAAGCACCCCCCTCCCCCGTGGATGGGATGCTAGTACAACGCAAGGTTCCCCCCAGCATTATGTGTAAGGAAACAACACAGTGACATCACCAGGGCTTGAACTCTGGACCTCCTGCTCGGAAGTCCAAGACGCTAACCACTACACTACCGTGTCTCGACACAGTTTTATAGTGACATTAGTTAATTGCAGGAGCAGTTCAGGAAAATGGCAGGTGTATATTCTGACAAAATAGAGAAGGCAACATGCTGTATAAAATTTGTACCTTTCCATCTGCGAAATCTTGTTTGTTGTGTGTCGGTTCCAACACGAGGTAAGGAACGTCTACAACGCCTGGAGAGAAAAACAAGACGGAAGATCAGAAGCAGTGGATCAGTATGAAAATATGAAAAGGGAATTATGTAGTTAGAAATTGCTTAAACTTCAACTGTGTTTTATGAAATAAAGTTATATTTACTCTATTTATCCGGGACTTACAACTCACAACTTACAGAAAACGAAACAAAATGGATGTGGGTAGCAGCTTTAAGGAAAACTTTGCTACCGCTGCACGTTCTTACCTATCACTCCATAACACTTCCTGCAACGTAACAAGGTGAATGAAGGTTAGAATACACTGAAGTGACTAGCGATTAGGGGTTTACACACGGAAGAGTACAGTACGTACTGTTGGAAGTAACAGTCGTAAGAATATGGTTTTGTAGCAACCAACCGTATTGACTGAAGGAGGATACTTAATGACTGCCAACTACACAACGTTCGGGTCTTGGTTATCCGTTCAACTATTGCTACAAAGGCAACCATCACTATCGGCAATTTTGCCTAAGATTCACATTCTCGTGGCCATCCTTGGACAACGGGAAGCCGGCACAGGGCAACAATCAAGATTTCTCCAGGGAACAAAAGAATTTAGTTTAACGAAGAAAACTTGTAATTCAATTTTTTCCTTGATTTTTCGTGCTGTTAAATGATTCTTAAAGACGTTCACAGCCATTCTAATTTCCCCTTTTACTTCCAATGGAATACCTTCAGGGTTTTGGGGTTGCATTAAAACTGTTTACAGAGAGATGACTTAATACTGACTTCTAAGAAATATACAAGGACTCTTTACACTGGCAGATAATTAGTTGCAAGAGTACTTAGAGTCAAGTGTCAATCAATCAATCACTTACACTCCGCCTTCCAGCTGGGGCCCCACCCTCTCGTACATCCTTATCAACCTGATTAAACAAGACATTGTTTACTTAGTATCATATGCGAAAGGAATACACGTGACGCAGACTGACGTGTATGTCGTAGTTCAATTTTATCCTTGGTTTACATTTAACTTTCCTTTGTTTCACACTCATTATCATACATTACTATACCAGAAAACAAAGGAAAATAAAATTTAAACCAAGGAAAAAAATTGAACCACAACATATACAGTTATTCTGCTGTTCTGAGAATAAAGCGAGGAGTAGCGATTTTGTCCGCTTGTGATTCATGAGCGTTCTTGTTTTTGGATTTGCAGAATATATCCTTGACTGATTAAGCTTGTAAGATTAAAATGGCCGGTTACTGTCTTGGCGTGTTTTGGTATTTGACTGTGTCTCGGTCATTTGTCCGTCTTAGCCTTGCACTTCCTCAACAACCCACTTTTATTGGCATCAACTTCCCCAAAATTTCGAATAAGTTATTCATAACAGAATACTAAAATTGTGGAACATCACATGTTGGAAATGCGTATTATGCTGCGTTTACACCGGAGCTTAAACGTGTTAAAATGCTGTTGATTTCCATCCAGGCAGGGTTTAGGGCCATGGTTTGGGATCACTTTGCCCAAAACAGCTCCGTGTAAATTCTCTACTGACTTGGAAGTTATTTCTAATGAATCACTGTTGGACTCTTTTTCTCACTGTGTAAAGATTAGGCTTTAATTGTTTGGGAGGCTGGTGTGAAAATTTCAAAAGCTAGTTTAACTGGGCAAGTTCAATAGCCCATTTCCGAGTTGCTACATGCCTCAGTTTCATAGCGAGTCCAGGTGCAAGACCATTCAAATGGAAATGAGTTTAATTTGCATAAGAATACTCTATCATTTCCATTTGAATGGTCTTGCACCTGGACTCGCCATGAAACTGAGGCATGTAGCAACTCGGAAATGGGCTATTGGTGAGAACGCGGCATTAGTCTCGTATTTACATCCTCACTGAACAAAATCACTTTGAGTGAGAATATAGATGACTGTTTTAATTATGCTCGACAAAACCATGAGTTACTAAAGTTTGAGCGATTCGAGAAATTTCTCTTATCAAGCTAAATTTAAAAGCGGCCTAACCCAGGTAAAGAAGGGATCATACCGACTACAGTTGTATATGAAGATTCCATAGCACCGACGATTTTCAATATTGTATCCAAACGTAAAGCTGAGTGTTTTCGGTTCATTCAACGACCTGCAGAAGAAGTTTAAAAAGAACCAAAAGGGTGAGAATGAAGCTTGTTTCCTTGCTTGCAAGAGATCAAAGATTGAATCAACAGTAAAGAATATCTTTTGGAAAACGTACTTCTTTTTCGCGTCAGCAATTTGCGTTTTCATTTTTGCTTCTGCCCGCGCCTCGGACACCAGAACTTGCAATCTCCGAAGCTCTACCTGGACAAAATACAAAAAGTGCCTCTAGTTAGTAACTCGTGCCAGTAACCACCTTGTTACAGAACAAAGAATACAACAAGACAGAACATTAGAAAAACACCCTTTCAAAGGAATTGCTGCAGTCGTGTTCTACAGCACCAACCAGAAACCGTTTCTGCGATTGGCCCCGCTGGGATAAACTTTTGAAGTTTCATTTCTTTCCATCGCTTGTATATTATGCAGCCTTCCCACCGTTAAACATGGTTTGAAATCACTTTGCACAAAACAGTTCCATGTAAATTCTCTACTGACTTAAAAGTTATTTCTAATGAATCACTGTTACACTCTTTGTTCTCACTATGTGTAAAGGTTACACTTGAATTGCTTAGGAGGGTGTTTTGAAAATTTCAAACCCTAGTTTAACTAAACAAGTTTAGCTGGTGTGAACGCGGCATTAGTCTATTGTTTTCGTGGTTCGTGCTCCTTTGATGTCACTCACGGCTTCCTCAGTTTATAAACCGATCATGAAACCTTTTGTGCCCAATACGAACATCAAGGGTCTAAGACTGCTATTCAAGAAAGGCATATTAGGCATGACAGCACGAACGCCAAGGATGTTCACGGTCACCTATGATTTATTCAATGATTTCCGTGAATCACAACTTCGCTGCTGCTCATATCGGTGTGCGCTTGATGACGAACTGTGATTCGTATTCTAGTAATTCAAAAAATGGTGTCTATTTTAGGTTTCGAGTAATACCATGGAATAAGTGATATAAAAAATAACTACAGTAGATACCCTCTTGTCCTTTAAAGTCTGTTCACCAAGAGCCTCCAGTTCCCTGGAAAATCAACAACACATGCCTTTATCTTAAGGCTTTACGCTATATATTTTTAGCGGAGCTCCACAGCGGCTCGAAGAGCCGCTGAGCGGAGCCCCATAACTACCGTGCGAGGATAGAAATTGAGAAAACCATGCGTTTGAGTTTTCATGGTCATCGTGGCTAGCGGCATGTCTCGCGGGCGCGTGCGCCTAGCGACGACGACGAACGACGACGTTGCCCCAACATGGCGGCCATAGTCATCCGGGATATTTGGCAGTCTACAGCAGTCTACAATGTTTTGCTGAAGAAACGGATTATTCATAGCGGTTTTGGAGGAAAAATTTTCTTCCTACAAGTTTTCAAGCGTTTTTGGAGGGACATAAGCATAAAGCTGAGTTCTTTCTAAAAGTTTTTAAGCATTTTTGGAGGGACTGTGTGAGGAGCTCCGCTTTTAGGTTTGCCTAAATCTATTTAATAGTAAAAATCTACTTGTAGACTAATGCAGATGCCTCAATCTGATTGGCTGAGCGACTATCAGCCATTAGACAGCACTTGATTGAAGATCGTTTTCAAAATGGCGATGCATGGGCGCATTTAGCGAGTTTCGCAGGACGATTGAGTATTTTGGTGTTTTTTTTTTTCATCGACACATGATTTGATTATTATGATTTTTACTAAAACAACTAGATCATTCGCTCTCGATTTCTCTAGAAATCTCGAGCTCATAATGTAATTGTTAAATACGTATCAAGAAATTGTCCATTGTAGTCGATCAAATTCCTCTTCACAAGTCGAAACAAAAGCCTTTTGTTGTTTGTTGCGCTCAGGGAATTGTTCCGAGACTCGGCGAAGATGAATTTCAAAACATCGTTAAATTGTCGTGGTGTCAAATTAGCGCCACTGGGGAAGAAGGGTTTGGAAAGTTGCACATTTAGGTGCTGTTAACACAGGGGTACCTAAGGGAGAAAATGCGCTTCAGTATGCTTGGTCTCTCGCTCAATATAATTTGTACATCAGCGAACCAGTTGATTAGAAAACTATGATTTGCTGTTAAAAGCCTTCACGAACGATACGAGAGGCAAAACAAAACCAAACGAAACTGAATCTTTTTAAGGGTATTCAATGTTGACATAAATACGCAAATATTCCGTAATGTAACATGTCTTTTAAAAGCATTTTTTCAAAGTAAATACCGAATATCCCTTTCTGGACGTATAATATTAGGTTTTTATTCGCTGGTCATTAAGGAAACAGCTATCACTGGACCACAGAATGTTGGGTCAACTGTCAGCCATTCGCATTCCATATCAGTGAAGTGACTGAAGAAGCCAATCAACCTTCGTTGGTCTAACAATACATGTAACTAGCATAAAAATATACAAGCAAACGCTTCAACACACTCATTGGCTGAGAGCACGTCAATCAATACCAAACAGAGCAGAAAGTTGAAATTGAGTGCAGAAACATGAAATTGAGGGCAGAAAGTTTAGATTATATTTTTGCATGTATATTATTAACAAACAATGAAATGATTTTGAGAGCAGTTTTGTGTAAATAAGCACTCGTTTATTTCTCAAAGACAACAAATTGCACTCGCCCTACAGGCTCGTACATTTTTCTTTTAATCTTCGAAAAATGCACTTGTGCTCTGTTATTCCAGATTGCACTCGTAACCATTTGACTACCTATACAAATCAATCAAACTGGCATTACCTTGCTTGGACCTGTAGCTCTCGAAGCTTTTCCTCAGCTGAAACAACAAAGGCAAATTGCATAAATATTGAGTTAAGTGAAGCAATATGAGGGCAAGAAACAGTGTTACACCGTTACAGCACAGACAGAATGACGAAGAAAACACTGACCTAATTTGGCTTCACGGTCTGCCTTCTCGGCCTCTTTTTCAGATCTTGTTTTGAAGCGTTTGGAGCTAAAGTGGTAACTCCTGAAAAAAAGAAGAAGACAAAGAAACTTCAAATCAACGCTATTTACAATGGTTTCACGATTTCGCACTTGGTGGGGCCTAGACAATCCCTTTTTTCCAATCTCCCTTCAGAATGTGGGAAGGTCGCAAAACACATACCTTGGCTTGTAAAGGCAATTCGTTAATCTCTTCGTTCGGACTTTCTTCCTCTGTAGAGATACAAGAGGAGAAGGACCCCAGGTTATCAGGCGCTTGTTGCGATGCTTTTTTGAACACGGTTTAACTGTTAAAATATCTACATTTTGAAGCAGCAAAAACTAATAAAGTACCTATTAAGAAGCACATTTGAGTCTCTCCTACCTGAATGTAAATTTTCATCCTTGGATCAAGATAAAGGATGGCAGCATAAGCTCGGAAAGACTTTCGCTCCGGCATGACCCTGAAAACAATAACCGCTAATTTCGGCTTGAGCTCGTAAACAACCGATAATGTCGGCACAACGTAGCCTAAGGTCCACAACAGAAAGACAGTTGTATTCTGAACACAAACTTAACACGCGCTCTAAGAAGTTTTACTCCCATAGGCGACCGTACAAGTCATGTAGTTGTCGTAATTTCGAGTCCAGGGGCCGGTTGTTCGAAGGCCGATTAGCGCTAACCAAGGGTTAAATTTTAACATGGGTTTCTTTTCCTCTTTTTAAAAAGCCTTTTTTCTCCGATAACTTTCTCTATTTTATTCTGAGCATACAATCATCAAATTGTATTCAAAAAGAATTATACTTAATGTGCTTTTTAAGCGCTCATATCTGCATTTAAATTTCGCACTAACCCTGGGTTACCTTAACCCTGCTTCGAACAACCCGGCCCACTGAGCGGTTTGTGACATACTGCTACGTAACACGACATAAACAGCCAAGAGAATATGAAGTAACGGTAACGACCAGGAAGCTGCCAGAGTTATGCTATGCGAAGATTTGCCAATTTGGCATCGTGTGCCGCCACTGAGAATTGCCAAGATGCGGACGCAATTTTCACTTACACATCATAGTCTGCTGCCGCATGGTCTCCATCGTACGGGTGATCGGCCATCCGGATATCGCGAATATCACTTTTTATCTGGGTGGTCAATACAAAATTGTTTCTGTCAGTCGACAAAACTCGTCCAGTGATTTCGGATTTCAAGACAACTTCAATGTGCTACGATCTGAATATTAACTGTAGAACCTCACTGAATGGATTATTTATGAATCGGCTTACATCCAGCTCCGGCTCGCCGTTGTCCATAAGCTTTAAGTTGTACACCACAACCAAAGTTCCTGAAGAACAGAAAAAATGTGTAGTGATACCTTCTTACATTCTTCAACACACTAACACTTTTACAGATAAACAAAGGAACGTTATCAAGGCTTTCTTAATTTGAAGATTGGCGGTCCTCAAAAGCCGTCCTAAAGGAACATTTGCCAAGATGAGAAACTCAATCTAGTTCCCGTTGAGCTACGAAGTGGTAAACTTGCGGAAATTCTTGTGTCTTAACTTCATTATTTCAAATAATAGGGGATTGTTTCTAGCGCCCGAAATCAGTAGGGCCGAACTTGACCACCGCGAAGCGCTCACGGTGCGTCTACAGTCCCTGCTGACTAACGCAAAATTCCATCTGACAAGCACTGTGAAAGGCGCCAATCGGTCAAAAGGGTATGCAGAACAAATGTGCCGTATTAAGGACAAATAGAAGAAAAAGCTTAATAAAACCTGAAGCAGGGAGCTCAGTTATACTGGTTGTTGTTAAATTCCCGAAGCGTAAGGAACTTAACACAACTGAGTTCCCTCAGTCTGCTTTCTTGTTTGCCAAGCCTGACTGTGTACCTTTTGTTCCAATCTGGTGGAACTGCTCAAAAAGTTGGTTCTCCGTTTTAAAAGGCGAATACTTCAAGATAAGATTGACCTCAACTTGATGCTACGAAGCAAAGAAGGTGAAAAACGTTAGATAAAGGCCACAGTAATTCAAACCTGAAATTTAGTTTTTTTCGAGAGCGAATCATGGCACTCACTTTGTCTAAATCTCGCTTTGATTTCGCTAATGGTTTCTTCGTGTACGCTTCCCAGGAGGGCATTGGAACAACGACCTTTAAAGTGGAAAAACGAGAGTAGATTCAAATACAACACCAGGCATTCATACACGGTTATATGTCTGCAGCTCGCTTTCCCACCAAACTATCTTTTTCAGATCTGTTATGTCTGGATTTAAATATTCCAATTCCGAGATGTACTACAGTGCTACAACAAGAAACAAGTGCACTGCACACACCTTGTCCGCAAGTATTGAAGTGTAAGTACTTCATGCTACGTAAAGCAAGGTTTGATAAGACAACCACGAAAAGGTTTATTATGGCCTCCCAAATGTAATTATGGTACCTCATTTCCCAACAACAAAATAGAACCTGAGAAAAGCTACTTACTTCCTCGATTTTTTCACGTTCATGAAAAGTCCTGGACAAGAACAGACAGCTCATTGTATTTCCTCTGTAAATGCAAAGTGCAAAAGGAAGGTGCAAAGCGAACCTTTAGTACGCTTAAAGTGATGTGGGTTTAAACAAGACATCAAAACACTTGAGCATGTTTCCCTAGGAATTTGTATTGCAAAAACTAGCTTTTTGACGATGATAGCATTTTCTCAACAAGAGAGAGTAAGCTCTCTCATTTCTTGCATAATATAAACATGCAAAGGTGTGTTCAGATAAGAACGACTGTGATTCAGTTCTCTTTTCAACCAACCCCAGAAAACGATAATCAGCGGTCAAAACCTGTCAGGAGTCAAAAAGGTGTTTAAATAAAAAGACAGTGGGTTGGGCTGTTCTGCCATACTTACTTTTTCGTAAATAAAATCATGTCTTTTCCAATCCGCATCGTGCCTCTGAAACACACAAAGAAGCAAGTTTAATTTACGTAAGATATTAACCTATTCACTCCCAGGCGTTTTTAGGTTTTCGGAGTGATTTTCCACCTTTCCTTTCCACGGAAAAGGTTGCTGTCCTAAAGCACGCAAGGCTCAAGGTTTCTGAAAACGTCATTCTGACGAAGCTATTTTTCAACCGTGGACCTATAAGAATGGCCCAAGTTCTGTTTGTTTGCGATTTTTGCTAAGTTTACAGCCATATTTCATCTTTAGTAGCTGCCTGGTGAGCATAGTTTAGCGTGACGTTAGCTGAGTCCTTTTTCTCAAAGAGGCGAGCAAAGTGATGTACTTTGTTGTCGAATTTGGCTTGTTACTCGACGAACTGGGAATTTGACCGGTCAGACACTTAGTTCCTTTAGGACTCGACTATTCATGAATTTCTGGACCTACCGTCGCACATTTTGGAATGTGTGAACACTGAAAAACACCACAAGTACGAATTTTTGGCGGTACATAAGTCGGAGTGGCTGTAGACTTAGTTTATATGTGAAAAAATTGGGGGGAAGGAACAGGTGCTGTCAAAGATTCTCGTTATTTCCCAGAATGCAATGCGGTCGAGATGTTGAAAATAGGCTGTATCTACGGTCGTGAGAAGAATATGAACAAAAAGGTCATTTCTAAGCTAGAACAAGGACTGAATTTTATTATGATGGTTGAAGTTTGGTTTTGCGACCACGATTTCTTTAAAAAAAACGTAAAGGCAAAAAGGGGCATTTTCCTCGTTTTTCTTTGACGTTAAAAACGGTCATTTTCGTTCTTGTTTAAACTCAAAAGGCCATATTTGGTAAAAGGCGCTACGTTTCTCGTGTTTATTGGATAACCAAATTTAAAGGACATTCCATTTTGTTCTCAACTGAACGTTAAGGCAATATTCACGCGATTGAGAAAGTTGCAATGTTTTGAAACATGCGAGTCTTGTGCGGCCGGTTCTGGTCGGCACGCGAGTAAATGTGTTAAAACTGGACGTTATTTTGAACAGATGTCGGGCCTTTGTACTCACGATTTAAGCCCGTTTCCGTACTGTCCAATCATCTTTGAATCCACTGATCGTTTAACGGATCGTCCAAACTGCACAACATTGCCAACTTCAGCTGCAAAGAAAAACATGGCGGTGTAGTGAACAGTTCAAGGTGCACGTGAAACGCTGGAGTCACTCAAATAATGTTTTCGCGTCATGTTCTAGCATTTCTTTTCAACACCTACAGGTTACATCATCACAGGATTTACTTACATGGATCCATGCCATCACCGTCATCAAGGAAACAGAGAAAAAATTTCCCTCGACAAGACTCGCATGGTTCTGTGAGGGAAAAAGGGGCAAATTCTTATTCTATGTTCATAACAGACATAAAAGCCCAAGTTAGGCTTTGCGTGTATTAGCAATGATTTTTATTTTTATCCTGAGTAGAGTATTGTCGTTAGGTTCTTGGCTGCTTAAATTCATATCGGGCATTTCAGTCGAAAAAGAAACAAAGATAGGATGATTTGAGTTGGCCGGCACTTCGAGGCATTCTAGTTTAGGAATACATTACGGATAATGATGTTTTTGAACAGCGGCCCACGCCTGCGGAATTCCCCATTTTAAATCCCAGTTCCCTCCGGAAACTGAGCACCAGCTCTAAACTCCAATACTTTCGGGATCGTTCGGGTGATTTAGACAACCTGTGATTGGTTTAAATCTCGATGACTTAAGCTGGCCACCAAGCGACGCCAGAAATCTTGAGTACCGAATGCTGGTAACTTCGTCTGTACGCCGAATGATTCAGCAGAGGCCAGTTCCTAATGTTTATCAATCGTCACAGAATCATCAGTCTAGAGCAGCCAGCTACTACAAATCTTAAGGAAGACCAAAGATATTTTTGGCAAAAGCACAGGTCATACGTTTTTCAGCTTAAGCCATCATCCACAGTTCCGTGAGAGTACAGTAGTGTTTTGTAATGGTCCACGATCTCCGACTCAGCTGCAACTCTCCAGCTTTGGAATAATGTAGACTTTTGCGTTCTTTTGCTTTCTCTTGCCATTGGCTAGTCGTTCAGCTTCTCCGGTTTTCGCCACAGATCTTAACTTTCGAGGCTAACTATTCTGCTCTGTATCATTCCCAGTCTTTCATCACGCCATGTATTAGATTAACCGGTTCAGGTCGTGAGGTTTTTTTGACAAGTATCTTTGAATAAAACTTGCTCTGATACAGCGGGGTTTTAACGTACCGTGGTGTGTCTTTAAAGCAGATAAGAGGAACGCATCCTTGACAGACCTGGCACGGGAGTCCAGCCACGCGGGCCGCACGAGTAAGCCACGAGGTTAATCAGTTATTTGTAGACTTACCACATCTTGCCAATTTAACACTTCTGATAAGTTGCCCCAGAAACCCATAAGACTGGAAACGTGTAACACGCATTCACAGCTTGTCCAGATTCAATATTGCCTAAGAACCATATTTGGAAACTGCTTGCCCCAGTCTTTGAGATTGCTGGCAGTGTTCTTCTTCCGTGGCGCGTAGTAAACATGCATTTACAACAACGAGGTGACCATTATGTCTTGAGCAAAGCTAGGTATTTCCCGAAGAGTACGTCATGCTACTGAAGCCAATTTGTTTGGTTGATTTGATTTCTGTTGATTTTCCAAACATGGTACTTGGTAGATCGAATGCGGACAAGATGTGGTTAAAGACTTTCAAAAGTAGTTGAAGGTTTCTAATCTTATGGCTTTCTGGTTTCCCTGCTGACTTCACTCTGTGGTAGAGGGTATTCCCGTTTCAAACCAAGCCCGGGTGCCTGGAGAGGCAGGTCACGTGAATGAAGTGAAATGAAGTTGGCTATATTTGTAGTATAACAATATCTTCGAACACCTTTGATAAGTTTTGTGGGGATAGTTTCTAAAGAAACTGGTGCTGCGTCGGTGGGAAATTGAGACAAGAAACGGGATAAATCAAACGAGTTGATTAAGTAAGTTATACCACCGTAAGGTAAATGGGAGGTGCTGACGTTTCGAGCGTTAGCCCTTCGTCGGAGCGAACCTTTGATAAGTTGCCTCGAGGACTTCACTCTCTGGGAGAGGGCATTCTCGGTTCAAACCTGGCACAGGTATCTGGGTAGGCAGGTCACGTGAATGAAGACACATGAAGTTAGTTATATTTGTAGTATAAGGATATCTTCCAACACTTGATAAGTTTCCTTGAAGACTTTCCAGAATGGTACGAGGTATTCATGTTTCAATGGATTATCATCCGCTCGTCAGCTGCTAGCTTGCAATAGACATCTGAATTATGCACCAAGTAGCGACGCCAAGTGACAGTGGTATCATGTACTATGGTGCGATAGTTAACGTCTAACCGAGACCGTACAACATGATGTAAAGCTTCCCGCCAACTGGAGGCATGTCCTTTGTTGACGTTTCACTGTTAATGTCAAGGCTTCTCATCTTACATAGGCGCGCTCCTTACATGCACAAGTTCTCGGCAGATGTATTTACTGCAAGTCACATCTTGTCAGAGAATCGGCTAGCATCTCATTAGGGGTTTCAACACCTTATTTTAATGAGCGACTGCCGAAGGTGGAATAGGCGTGTGTAACCACGAAAAGGATTGTAAGGAATCTAGAAGCTCGGACTTCAAATTTCCAGCATTTTAGTCATCACCAAGGTGCGGTACGAGGCCTGATAGGCGGTGGGAAACCGCCGGTGACCGGTTTTTATGGGAACTCCCGAGTCTTCAGACTTTGAATAAGACGTATGTTATCTCGTCTGATGGTTGTCTGAAAGGGAAGGCTGTCCACACATAAACTACAGTGAAAAAGAGATGACACCATGATACCTGTATGATAAAGGTATCTCCTTAACGTTTGAAACCAAATAATTGACAATCGACATCCTACAGTCATAGGATCATAATGGCGTGATTTTGCATGATCGTGCTCCTTATAAATGGATAACCCATAGTGGATGGTACATCACGCACCCTTAAAGTCGGCGAATCATGGATGACTTGAGAATACGTTTTGAGCCAACAGCGCACCCGTCAGTTTGAAAGAAATGTACTCTTTGACTGAGAAAGCCTCACATGGCCAGCACAAGTATTTGTCAGGGGGAAGGCTGATCCATGACAGGGTGAATCAGTATATTGCCGAAAGTAAGCGTCATGGGTGGTATAGGCAATGCTGAGTAACTCTCCAGGAACACAAAAGGATGATCAACTTCCTTGTCGCTGCCCTTGAGATTGAACATATACGTATTGGCCGTTGTATGACTACTCCAAGCCCGATCTAAGCCAGCACGAACACTACTCAAGCTAGATCCTTAGGAATTTTGTAGTTGGCTGTCACAGATCCATCGGTATCCCGCAGGTACACATCAGTAGATCTCATGCTAGCCACGCAGTTATGAATGATATGTAACCTACTGACAAGATGCAAGACCTCTAAAAATCTTGCATCCTCTTTGAAACACGTATGAGTCCCGCATTACAAGAGTATATATCTTCTTCAATTTGCAACTTATTTCCAAAGGATCCGAATTTCTCCGCAACGACTCCAAAAACTTCGTTAAGAAGGTATTTTTCAGTTCTTTTCTTGTTGTATGAATGACTTGCACATCCTGATGAAACACTCTTAAAGAATGATTTCACTTCCTTGTCATAACACTTTAGCTTCCAATATCTTGTATAAGCATTTCCATCTGTTTCTCTAGGAAATCCTCCATCGTTTGTTGAGAGTCTCCTTCACTTATTCCGCTGCACTTTTATATTTTGCTTTGCATCGTTGTGATGGGCAAATCAGCCTTTGTATCCTTCGAGAGGCCACACCAGTGTAGTTTCTATAAAGTCTCTTATTTACAGGCCAATACTATTCAGGCATTCAACAGCAATATTATTATCTGTTTAACCCTTTCACGCGCTAAGGGGTCTCCCTGTAACGAGTGAAATTGTCCAGGGCGTTAGCCAGAGTAAAATCTATGAAGTCACTTTTAGGGTGCAAGGGGTTAAGAACAAACCCAAACACACTGCTTTTGAAAAGTGAACAGGGGACTCATAAGACAAAATATACAGTATTGGTGTGCCAAGACTCTTATGCGTGTGGTTACAATACCACCAATGTGTCTTGTAAATAGAAAGATTGAGGTACTGAGTAAAGAATCAATTAAAAGCAAACATGCCCTCCTCTCTGTTATCACTGAAGTAAAGGATGACAATGAGTTTTGACAATTTGCTACACTCTGAGAATAATTATGGACTAACCAGCCTGTTATTATTCAGGGGAAATTACCATTGCTTAAATTTGCCTAAATACTTCAAGGGTAAAATCTTCTTAGTTGAAACTAATTACTGTAAAAAGCAAGTAACAACACCACCCTCAGGGTCATACCACCAAAAACATTCAAATCTGCTTCAGCATATAAGTACAAACAAACAAACTTTAAAATTGAGAGTGAAATGTAACTAATTTTTCTTGCTGAGCTCAAGGTGATGTTTTCACTTCTACCAGGAGAAGGTATCACAAGGCCTTTAAGCAAACCACTGTTCAGCATACTCATTATTAATGCATATTAAATGCCAAGTTCCTTATTTTCCTACAGGCATTTTTATTGACTGAGGCTAGTCCTGCTTAAACCCTTGTACCACACCCTTTTATGCTATTATTTATGACATAACGCATCTCTTGTTAACGTCCATCCCCATCTCAACTTTACGAGCAATAGTCTTACGCTTCCAGGTTATAATAATTATATTGTGAATAATTGAAAATTGTACGAATAACTAGAAGATCAATAGAAATTATTCTTGCCCAAATAAGGGAAAGTGTAAGAAAAAAGGCTAACACTCTCATTTCAACAGCATATTTTACTGTTAAGTAGACAAAAACCTAATAAACGTTAGAGTCACTGATGACTGACTTAAAATGATTACAATACAAAATTATACATTGGTTCTTCTTTAGGGCACTGTTGTGAAAATTGCTAGTTTAACTTGTTTAAGGAGAACACTCATCTTGTAGAATTACTATTCATGAAATTTTATTCTCACAACTTTAACTTGTGTTCCTAAATAAGTGGCATAAACCTCAGTTTCAAAAAGTATCAACTTATGTTGCTTACATACACAACTTAAAATCACTTTGATATTTGAGGCTTATTCTGTTCTATTATGAAGAGCGAGGTAATGTGTTCTCCTTTGTCCTTAAATTTATGCATATCAAAATGAAAAAGAACTGTAACTTCTAACTGCCTTGATATAATTCTGTAATATTCTCCTAGCAACACAACTCAAGGTTATGTACTGACGAAAGGCTGGATGCAGACACCCTAGACTAGAATGTTGTATGCAAATTTAAAACTTAGAGTAGTCGCCTAGCAATGCACTGAAATTTAATTAATGAACCATGCACATGTCACATGATAAAACTATACATCAAGTAACATACCAGAGAACAATGAATAATTAAACCATCTTTTATTAACAACTCTGGCTCCACGCCAATTTAAGAGGCATTTTTGGGGCACATGTTTTCCCACCAACCTGTAAATATGTCAATCCGCTGGGAGGATGCATCTCTAAAGTAAAAATTAAAACAACAGTTATGTAAGCAATAAAGATTAATTGATTAAAAATTCATTGTTTTGCATATACACTACACGAATACAAACAACAGCTGGTTTTCTGACAAGAGCCATGATAAAGTCAGGTTAAGCATTTTAGAGGGCGTTTTTGACAACTGGTATTTGGTAAGTGCAAAAGTACACAGGAATATCAATTCCGTACCAATACTAACTTATGGAAGAAATGGAGTAGATTCATATGTTGAAAATTAATATAATCTTCGCAGATTACAATATCCTGCCTCGCCGGCAGTTCTAGTAACGAAGAACAGTTTATAACAGTCTTTATCGTCACTAAAAAGAGCTTTGAGCTCAATCAGTTGCTTTCGTAGGCACACCTCGTAAAAGGGATTTGCTCGCACAGCCTTAAATTGCGTTTGACATTGATGCAGCTCATTGTTTCGGCCGTATATCTGTTTCTATGAGGCCGCCACGTGAAATTTTACTAACATACCGCATCACTTGATTAAGATAAGAAATTTACCTTGCGTTGTCGACCAATTCGGCGAGAGCTCCGAAGAGAAATTCGTGTGTTGTGCTGGATGAAAGAAGAAATTCAAACGCTCAGTAGTACGACCCCTACGCACAAACTTTAAACTCTAGGCTCTAAATAGATAGCACCCCGTTATTTGATGAATTGAGTCCAAATCTGTTTATTAACAACCCTGAAGTTAAGGAAATATTTGGAAGTAATTTGCTCACAGAACTGGGACTTATCGAAAGTCTGTTGCATCTGGTTGTACGAAAATGACTTGGGTTATCTCAACCGTTTCCAGCAGTGCGCAAGAATGATCCCATGCGCTCATATCGAGTCAAATACCTTTCCAAGTTACATGTAGGTGAACGATGAAACGCAGCATAGAAGAAAAACAAACGCGCCAGTCGCCAGTATTTCAGATTACTACCTGTTTGTGTGTAGATATTCGTATGTCAGTTGCGCCCGCCTCAATGACGAATAGCTCGTATTCGCAGTTCCTGGGCTGGCCATTTCCACTTCGCTTCAGCAAACCCAAAACAACACTTCAACTTGAGGTCCTTCAAAATTAACTCATAGCTTGGTCCATCTACGAGTTAGCTACTTCTTTTCAAAGTTTAAAAACACCCCTGGGCAGTTCAGATAGTGGTGCTTTAATCAACATCAGGTTAAAAAAACGTCCCCAAGCAAATTTCGACGTTTGCAGTGGGATAAATGGCTATCAAAAATGCTTACATAGACAAATCGTGGAGGCAGCGCTTACAACGTGACTTGCACGAGTGCGCAATTTAAGAGTTGTCGACATCCAATTGGCTAATATCCATGCAACTGACAAGGCTTTTGTATTTGCTTCATCCTCATTGGTTTAGCACCGATGACGAGTTATAATTTTCTGAAAGCCGCACCCTTTCGTTGTTTACTCATCGCGGCCGCCATTTTTTTATGTGGCGCTGCGAACGGCGAATTTGTGTTATTTTGACATAGTTTCTACGTCAAGACAACAAAGGAAAGTGTGTATCTGAAATTTTTGTTAAGCTAGCAAAGGAGATCGAAAAATGCAGCGAAACTGGCGCTAGTGGAAATCGTGTTCGAAACACTTGAATCTCTGGAGAAACGGTAAGCTTTTGTGTTCCGAATGGCGTCACTCTTTCTTCATTTGCAGGCGGTAGTATAAAGCTCGTGATGAAGAAATAAAGTAAGTTTTGGAGCCTTGATAATATATGTCATGTTACTCTGGGTTTTTGTGGAACAGGCAAATGTTTTTAAAACACGAAAATTTCGTTTCCTTTGCCAAGTTGGCGCACAGTTAACGTTATAACTCTTTGTATTGTTATCGTTTGCCCCGTCGGGGGGAATGTAGTGAAATTTGAATTTCGTTCGCCGAAAGATTGTATTTTCTTCCCCTTGCCGCCTTTCATGCTGCCATACTTAGTCCCGTATTATCATTTTGATCTTTCGAGCTTATTTCTGTTTTGGTTGGGCGCTGTCGCAAGCTGGTCGGCAAGTGAATTAACTATTTATTTATTTGCATCCTAAATGCAATTGATCGCTTATCAGGGATGTAACTAATCAAGCAGACCGTTCACTCTTACGCGTTTGTTCAGCTGTGTACTTTGCCTCGTATATTTTGTGCGTTTCGTCATATTACTTCCAACTAGCTTACATAATTCGTCAAGTTTCTTCGCTCGTGTTTAATTTCCCTGTCGCTGTATGCATTCTTAGCTCGACATCTGCCCATTTGCTATCCATAGCCCTTAGAGTCGAATTAATGATAAAGAGTGCCGACGGCTGTTGGTACCTCGGCGATTTAGTGGTAGGTATATTGTCGATCAAGCGGAAAGATTGAAAAATGTGCGTAGGTTGTATGGTGATACAAATAACTCGAACTCCTGATTACTCGAACCTTTTTCAATTTCCCTTGAAGGTTCGAGTTACCGTGAGGCGACTCTGAGTTCGCTGTTCTTTTCTGACTTAATCCCGAATTAGCATTTGACGTTTTCAAAGGAGAAAATAAACAATGGAGACGTAAAAGTGTAGACGCTTGGGAATAGCATCATTTCCTGTTGTCGCATCAAACGAAAGCACAGCGTGATAACAGTGTTGTCGCTTCTTACCCACAACGTCATGGTGCCAGCTTACCCTTTCTCAATTTCGTGCTCTATACTGTTCCGTTTTTTTCTTGCTGTGTGTGTGTGTGTGTGGTCATGGAAAAATCTCACAGTTGATGTTGAATAGAGATGCTAAAACTGTCACGCTTCAAGACGCAACTGTACATGCCAAAGTTCTACTTCTGAAAATAGTGATGTACCAATCTGTATGCTGTCACAGGGAGAATGTTTGATAAAACAACATCTCTGATTTCTAGTTTGTGTATTTAATCTCCTGCTAAAACGTTTCTTGTATCAGGTCAATAATTCACCATATTTGGTTTCTGGTTTCCGGCCAAGTGAAAAGATGGTTATGACTTATCCTTTGGAAATTTTCTGGAAGAACGTTCCTTCCTTGGGACTATGAAGGCACTTCCTTTTAAAACAGGCAGCTACTGGCCTGTATTCTGTATACCTTCTTTTAAACGAAATTTATGGTATCTGATCAGTTGTTGTGGATTTATAATCTCTTATCTCACTTGTTTTTTCTCTTACTGTGAAATTGCCTCCCGGAGTGGTTGGATAAGTGACAAGATCACGTGACATGCGGCATCACCATATCCACCTTGTAACCTCTCACCCCCAAGTTATTAATATGTAGCTGTCCACAGACTACCAACCCAAGTATATAAATCTGATTATTCATTAAAATGTCTTATTTGTCTTTGTGTTTCTTGTTTTCCAATAGACCATTCCATCTTTGTTGGGAGATGAATAGTCATACAGCATAAGTTATTTTCAAAACGATAGCAAATAAAACAATCTCCATCTTAACTCGGTGAAAATGTACCACACATGTGCTAGTTTGAACGAACTAAATAGAGAAACAAATATTGTAATAAAAGGTATACTGTGCGACCTCTATTAAGCGGCTTTCGGATATTTCTAGATTACAAGAGAATGCGTGATAAAGACGAAATAGAATCTACAAAAACCGCTGCTATTATCAGGTGTTTCTGTGATAAAGAGGTGTTTATAATTGATCATTTGTAGGTTAGGATGAACCAATCAAACGAGTGACGTTTCGGCTAATACCGAAAATTATTGCATAGAGTTGGATTTCGCGGTTACGATCAGAGAGAACAAAAGGGAAATGCTTTTAGTAAAAAAAAGAGAGTTCGCGATTGCTATGAAACGAAGCGAGAGTGAATCGTGAATAAACTTGCTATATCCAACTAGAGGTGACTTGTGGAGAAAACTGTTAATGAGAGGCAAAAATTTTTCACACCGCCACCCTCGGGACTTCAAAAAGTGGCCCCTTAGTAGAGTGGTTTGGCAGCGGCTTAATAGAGGTAAAATTTAAATTGTGCAGAAATGGCTATCATCGTGATTTATTGACTCTATATACTCTCTATACTTAGAGAAACCCTACGTTTTTACGCGGAATGCGTCGTAGTAAAATAGGTAAGATTTTTATTCATCGTAGTCAAAAACTGGAATGTTTTCAACTTTTCCCGTGCGGGACTTCACGTCCCGGGAAAGATGACCAATCAGCAGGAAACCTCTGTGTGTGATTCACGTGAAAGAATTTTTACTCTGCCATGGCAATGGCCACAACGCACATATTGTCACATGGCCTGTGTATTCGGGTCACATGGAAGTACTTTTACTGGAGTCATGGAAAGTGATAGCCACATAGCGGGGAAATTCCCACAACGGAGGTCAAGTTTCTTTCAAGTATTGAAAGGAGATCTGTTGAAATGTGAATAATTGCACAGAGTGTATTTTCATCCGGACCAACATGTTCACCAGTCCAAGCAACGTGTTCTCCAGTTCATTGTCAGGATCAAACCAGCGTGTTCGTATCAAACGAAGAGTTCAATCGACTAGCGTGCCGTTGTGATATACTTTGTCCAAACGGTAATTCAAGCCAAGTAAGTTTGCTGATAGGATAACTCAAAAGACAATCCGTTAGAGAATAACCAAGGAAACATTTGCCAGTGACTTACATTAGGCCGCGAGTGATATACAGATTACGACTCCTGTGTAAGCTCTTTGGAAATATCACAGTATAATTTGGTTGGTGATGGGTAAACTTGAGCCTATAATTGCGTCTATTGTTGTATGTAATGTTACTGACATTTTACTCAAGCAGGAATGTAAATAGAGTGGATGATCAGGTTACGAATCGCCGCTTGTATTCTTTTCATGTCGCACTGTTTGTATTTGTGGATACAGGGGAAAGTATCTGAAAGGAAGAAGTGCATATTGTCAATGGGAATATATTTAACGGTAGAGAAACACGAATCAACAGTTGTATTAAGGGACAACACTCATATCTTAGGGGAGCAGGGTTGGCGCAGTGGTGAGAGCGCTCGCCTTCCACCAAAGGGGCCCGGGTTCGATTTCCGGCCCCGGCGTCATGTGGGCTGAGTTTGTTGGTTCTCTACTCTGCTCCGAGAGGTTTTTCTCTGGGTAGTCCGGTTTTCCCCTCTCCACAAAAACCAACATTTGATATAATTTAATTTGATTTCATTTCATTTCATTCGTGCTTTACAGTGTCCCCAATTAGTATGTTTGTGCTAAATACAGTTGAACACTCAAATAAAGTTCATTATTATTATTATTTATCATTATTACAAATGTCCAACTAAGGGACAAATTTCAACTAAAAGGAAGATCTCTCTTGCTGAACTTGAGCTAGCAAAGAAAAAAATCGGTTTGGATAGATTTCATCAGTATTATAACACTGAAAGCCGGATAAAATGTTCGTAGTGCTCATGCAATAGCAATATCACACAAGTGAGATATTATTGCTCTGCCATTGGAACATAACATTCATATCTACTAACAACCGTGCAGTATCCTCTATAAACGGTATTTCGTCACACTATCGAAAATGCCAATCTAACAATGTATATGTTGTGGTTCAGTTTTTTCCTTGGTTTAAATTTTATTTTCCTTTGTTTTTTACTATGGTATGATAATGAGTTTGAAACAAAGGAAAATAAAACTCAAACCAAGGATAAAATTGACCCACAACATATACGTTATTTTGGCATCCCGCGTTAACGTCCCTTAATCGTCTAGTTGTTTCAAAATTTAGAAGAACAGCTGAAGTACAATTAAAACAACAGCAGAAGAACTCTTCATTAACTTGCTAGAATATCTTTTGAGTTCCCGATCTGAAATAAGCTCATGGTTAACCGTTATGTTACTTCGAATTTTCCGTAGTTTTTTATTTAGTTTCAATAGGTTACCATACTGCTTCATTGCCACTTGTTGAAATAGTGAAAGCTGTAGAATTCTTAGGTACCGTAAACTGTAATCAAGTCACTTTTGCTCAGTACCTTAGCGAAATACTTTTAACAGTATTGTTGCTGGTACACCTGTACTTTTGTCTAATCTTTTACTTAATCTTAAGCAGTCAAATGGAGCTGTCTTGCTAGTAACTGGTTGTTTACTCCTTAAGTTCCGTCCAGTACATTCGCGTTGTTAAGAATTAAACGCTGTTGGACTTGAGTGTCTGATATACCAAACGGGCATATAAATCGTACAACGTATTTTTCCACGTTTCAAATTTATCAGAGGTTTATTCGCGAACGGTTTCTCGAATACAGCCATGTCATATCAAAGCCGGAAGCGTAAAACTAAAACATGGCTCGTCCAATCAGTTGCACGAAGGATGAATGGTAAATACTGTCGACCTTTTCGATGCGTTTTGTCTTTCCGTCCACACTAAAACGCTCGAAAACGGATGCGTTTTCAAATGGGGACGCATAGATTCAAGAATTCTCTCCAAAGTAGAGACATATGAAAACGCTCCGTTTCTAGTGTGGACAGGTGAAAACGGTGACGTAAAAAGCGTCACATGCAATCGGTTCCAGTTCAATTCGAGCATCTGGCACATGCGCAGTCCTTGGCTCCAGTCGTTTTCGTCGTTTTTGAGCGTTTTAGTGTGGATTGGTGAAAACGATACGAAAACGCTAGTGTGGATGAAAATGTTTGCTTCGTTTTTGCCGAGATGAAAACGGAGACCTTTTGAAAACACATTAGTGTCAGTGGGGCCTTAGTGCGCATATTTTGTCATCAAAAATACGATCATGTTTTGGTGATACTTCTCAATGTAGAAAGAAGGTCGAAACTAGAACGCAGTGTTCGTCAAACAAGGCCCTGTCAGGGGGGGTCCCAGGTCGCTTGTCGGAATTTTAAAATGCCTCGTGTCGGCGTTTTGTCAAGGCTTCACGTCGCTGTCGGAAATTAAGGGACAACTACTTCAGTTCTTTGTCACTAATTCTCGGCTTTGATGTCGCTGTCGACATTTTTTAATAGAATGGCAGTCGTTTGTCGCTATTTCATTTGGTCGCTTTCGCTACTTTTCGGCCCGTGTCGCTTGTCGGAATTTACCCTGGCAAGGCCTCTCAAACGTGGAAATCCTGTTATTAACACTTTTGTAAAATATATATTTTTTACTGGGCCCTTACATCAGTCATTCTAGCGTCGCGACACTGTTAATGTTGAAATCCGATAACTTTGAATGTCTGGCGATGAAGAGAAAATATGTCTTGATTAGTTCCCGTAATCTATAGAATGACCATTTCTCTCTCTCTCTCTCTCTCTCTCTTTTTTGTTTTGTTTTGTTTTGAGGTATGGTTAAGAAACCGATCGTATGTAATTTCAGTGTGTTCTTCGATCACGCGTGTCTGGTGGAAGTTTGTGCTAAGTGAAGTCAGTGACAAGTTGAACTTATCTATCAGATCCACCGTTGGCCTGGTCGTGGTGAGAACACGGTGAAAAAGCTATTGACACATTGAAAATTTTTACGGGAATACTTACGTACTAAAAACAGTACCTTCTATTGTGTTTTTTAATGTAATTTATATTTTGAACTGTCTGTCGCGTATGTCGACGTGAATTTCATCTTAATAGTCGAAAAAACCCTCGTGATTAAGTCGCGAAGGTTCGCCTTTAAGTTCGACTTATCTTCGTCTGTACGATCGTCATCCTAAGAGTTATTGCAGTTAATTTGGAAACTCAAGTTAACTTTCTAGTTGCATCCGTCACCGAAGAACCCGCGAAGTATTTCCACTACCCCTTTTTGCTGTGTAGCACCGTTTTGAGAACGGACCTTTCTTCTTGTGTCCTCCTTTGGGATGTTTTTGATTCCCAGGAATAGGGTATGAAACAAACCTGGCGCTATTCCTGTGCACTGCACGATATGTTGGCTGGAATGAAGAACGTTATGGCGATGCAGTTATCATGGAAAAGAGAACCTGGTCTCGCTTTTGGCCAATGCGGCAAATGGATATCCTTCGCTTGTACGTACTGAATTTTATTCCGTCAGAAAGAAGGAAAACAACGGCTTTTTGCCCAAGAGGAGAAAACGTAAAAACCCCTACACCGTTTAAAAAACAATTCGCAACGAGAGCCAATATTATGATGGAGAGAAATTGACGGATCGATTTCCTGTGTGGCTTTGTTTCCAACGAAAATAAAGGGCAAAGGGTGAGGCCTTATGACGTGCGAGTAACCATGGATACGTATCACTGACAAGTGGGTTGTCATATGCAAAGAACTTGTTAGCTCCATCGCTTGATATTTCACTGATACTGTGTTCCTTCAGTGATTCTTAAATTATGTGGGTTTTCTTTTATTACTGTTTCTGTATTTGTAGAGCAGCAGAAAACCTCGCTTGATTTGTCATCTCCAGCGTTGAACTAAACTTAAGGAGAAGAGAGGGATGTGCAGCAAATAGATATGATGGGCTCGGCAGTCGTTTCTAAGAAATGTTTTCTTTTCGTATGAACTCTTAGTTTAGTGTACATTTCTTTTACTCATTTGTTCTTCGATTTTGCTGTGTTTTGGCGTAACCAACGTTAACATTTCATGTGGTATTTCATTTGTGTAGAGCCGCGACACTACAGGCTGGAAAATTGTGCTTGTTCTTTTTCTGTTGTTCGGTAGACTATGGCTATGTGTTCTCTCCCCATGTTTTGATAGAATCCAAACATCAAGTCTTTCTGGTCTCTGTCCAGGGTTTCTCCTGTCATCCAGCTACTAGGGCGGGGCTGTTCGAAGCAGCGTTAAGGTAAACCAGGGTTAGTGCGAAATTTAAATGCAGATATGAGACCTAAAAAGCACGTTCAGTATAATCCTTTTTGAGTACAATTTGATGATTGTATACTCTGAAATAAAAAATAGAGGAAGTTTCAGGAGGAAATGCTTTTTAACAAGAGGAAAAGAAACACGGGTTAAAATTTATCCTTGGATTAGCGCTCATCGGCCTTCGAACAACCGGCCCCAGGGTTTGTGCAATTTAACAACCGTACTAAGTGACGTTCTTCTCTTTCAGAATGATCTAACAATCATGTTTCACTTTGTTAGAGCTCTGGAATAAAGAGTTCAGAAAATGCTGGTTCATGGAGGGGCCCGTCTACTGTGAGCTCACTCGGTGGCCATTTCAGTGGCACTTGTTGGGCCGAGAAGAGAAATGTTTTCTCTGTTGATGACGAAGTAGCTTAGCCCGTAAATGTACGCAAGTACGCCGTACGAGCGGACGCAAGAAGGATTTCCTGCGTGGCTCTCACACGGATAACCTTCCCGCTTTAGCCGAGAAAGAAAATATATACGCTTGTAGGCACCCGCAGCGCTCTGTAATCGTGCTATGATAAGCGTTTTTCTTCCATGTGTTTTATGCTGTCTACTTGTAAGTGTTAATGCAAAAGAAGAAATAAATTCCATCCTGACCGGGATGATGTTGCGAAGCATTGTTCATATGAACCTTTATTAAGAGTCCATTTTTACAAATAGCTGCATATGATGTTTATCGCCCTCCTAGAGTCTTTTTTAAAAGGCTGAGTTTAAATTTTGTGTGCATTACTCGATGAACCTACATAGTGTGTTATAAACGAGGTAATAATTGTAATGCCAATTTTAGGCTTGGTAGAGTTTTCGCTACTTAAATTTAAGATGATTTGAAGAGAGCTTAACAGCATGGGCATTTTAGGAGCCCAAAAGCTGATATACAGTACATCGTGAATGGAAACTGGTTGAACCAATACGGAAAATAACAGCGTCAACAGCTGGTGAACACAGTACGGAATCTTCAGCAAGTATTATAACTGGTTGTGTGAAACTTAAATACTACCTAACATCTTTTTCAAGATTATTTTTCCTTCCTTTATTTCCTATCTTCCAGTGGAGCGAAAGGCATCTGCCAAATTTTAGCCTGGTCGCAAGTTTCCTTGCTGAAAACAGATGTTTCTTTGATTCTTTTGCGCACCTCTCTCGAAATTTCCTTATAAGGACTGTGTACGTCTTGGGCAAGTGTTGACGGTTTGTGATTGGTGATGGCCTATTGATGTGAACCTTAAACTTTCCAACCGGTAATTGCTCCATTGTGTCTTCTGTTGCGGCTTTCTCTTACTAACGTCAGGAAAGCAGAAGACACTTCACTTGAGTAAAGTAAAGTAAAGTAAAACTTTATTTAAACAGGGTAGCCCGTTCAGCTCAAAGGCTGGTATCAATGGGGGCCCTGTAGCTGGGTATCGCTGTCGCCTTGAGAAGAAGCTTAAAGAGCTAATGGAATAAAGAATTATCGTTGTGTTTATTGTGTGAGACGCAATAGGAGTGCACTTATTAGAGAACACGCACCAATGAAAGCTGAAGACAGGTGGTCGCATACGAAAGCGTTTCACAAAACTACTGTTTACTTTAAGAGTACTCAAAAGCCCTGCAAGAGGTCCGGCGTACTCATTTTATACCAGAAACGTGTAAAATTCAGGTCAAGATTACGATAAATAAGTCCGTCATGGTTGGGTTTTGTGTTAAATGTTTGCTAGTGCTATCAAGGAAAGCTTAACAAAAGTCTCGAACAAAAGAGACCATCTGCTAGCTGTGCCATGCTGATGAGGCCTAACAAGGCCGAAACAGCTGTCCATGGCTGCTGGCTTTTGAGCTCAATTTTTAATAATTTTTTTTGGTAGCAATAGGGTCTTATCCCTTCTACCGCTGTCGCCTTTGTGCGCATATATGTGGGGCTTAAACATACCCTTACTACATTTTGACGTTAACAAAAGTGTGCTACGGAAACGAGAAAAAAAATTGAACGAAAGGAACATCAAAGTTTTCAAATGCAAAACAAAATGGATTGCAAATGCACTGATAGTTACTTTTCTAGTCTTTTTAGCTATTTTCCCTTTTAAATTGAGTAGCATTCTACCCAAAGGTGCGCCGTCCCATTTCAAAATGATTGCCGCATGAATAGTCTAACTTTTCGCATTATATCTTAATTTATTCTGCACACCTTGCTGTGGGCTCCAGCAAGCAACTGTATTTCTCTTGGTTTAACAAAAGCACAACAGCAATAATTGCACCAAACTCAGTAGAAATGTTGATCACTGCGGCTTAAACATTTTAGGGAAGTTTTATTTGACACCTGGTAAGCGGATGTGAATTCTGTCAAACCGCTGTGTTCTAATGTGCGGATGACATTACCACCACTTAAAGGTCGTGACATCAAACGCGTGTTTTAAATGACTTATCAATATTTATCGCCGGCGTTCAAGGCATCTCTGCGTTGTTTTGAACTTTTATTAACTAGAAATAATCACATCAATTTATATACCACGTTCTCAGACTATAGTCATCACTCAATATAAACCTCGGTTAATGAATGATGAAAGACATCCGTTGCAAGCGAACATGGGTTTTTCTTCTGAAAGGGAAAAATATGGTAGGAAGGCAATTTGCCTCTTCACCTCGAAAATGTAAATAAAATAAAGCTGTGAGGAACTTTCAGAAACGTCAGCCGTCCTTTCTACCAAGCTCTCTGCTAAATCTGCTACTGAGGCTCTTTCGTATGCGTGAATTCTAGTTGTAAATGTCTTCTCAGCATTTCTGCACACAGTGATGCTTTGTGCATACGGGATATCACCAAGCTTGTTCGGTCAATATGGTTGCAGTTCTTTTTACTGTCTGAGCGTAGTCGAGATAAAAACGCAAAAAGACAGAACGAGGCCAATATCCAGCCATATTGACCGAACAAGCTTGGCCAAATAAGGACTTATTATTATATGGCCATTTTGTTTTTGTTTCGCGATACAAAGACGAACAAAGCGGGAAATCCCGAGCGGCAAGGTCCGGGGCATATTCCCATAAATGGGCTATATAGGTATGTGCTGCTGGATAGGGTATGGTTTTTGAGGTTTTCGATCCATGAATATGGTATCGTTTTTGCCCATGCTGGCATAGTTTTCCCGGTGGGATTCTTGGATAGGGTGCCCAAATTGTATCGGCTAATCTACTATGCTGTGCTTGATGCTAACTTCCAGTAATCTTACAGAAACGAGTAAAGTTGACCCGTTCAAGCTATTTTTAGTTTTTGTTTTTCCCTTGATTAAGGTGTCATTTTTAGGGTTTGGGCCTTAAGTAGGGTATCAATTTTCGTTTGCTTCATCCTTAAGTAGGGTCCAATTTATGGGAGCACTCCCCTCACCCCCCCCCCCCAGGGGCAAGATAGGCCCAGCAAAATTCGCCTAATCATGCCCGCTCTCGTTAACAGCCATACATTAAGAGGTAGTTTCTGCGCGATAGATCTCTACACCGTGTAGGGGGAAAGTAGTTCGTGAGCCAGCAAAAAGGTGGCGGACTTAAATACCATGATACTTGGCGTTATGGCGCCAGTCACACCTGCTACAAATAAAGAGGTATTTTAGTAGAGAGCCGTTTGAATAAGCTTGGTATTTTTACGACTTCCTTGGTTTTTTCCGTATCCTTTTGGCGAGACGATATCAGAACAACTATCCGCTGAATTTATTGCTTACTATACGACGTTTGATTTAAGCCCATTTATTGTCAACCATATTTACAGTGAAACATCTAGAAAATACACCTTATTCTAAAATGGCCTCCATTTAAATATTCTTTTCTTTTTATTCAAATTATCCCTTGATGCCTCTTTCTTAAGCTAAAATTTAAAAGAATATATTACCTTGAACGAGGTGTCAAAGTCTAATTTAAATAAAAACAGAGGAATATATAAAAGGCGGCCATGTTGAAATAAGGTGTGTAATGTGGTACAGTCTCATTTATACTCGTTGTTAGTATAAATCTACTAGCATTCTATCACAAATGCCGCGCTCTGATTGGCTACGTTACTCACTATCTATTCTGTGATAGATAGTGAGTAGCGTAATGGCGGCCGCTTCTTCACGTTTTCGAAGTGTCCGTGAAGAAGATTTAGACAGTTTGCTGGTCGAGTCTGTTCCAGAAAAGACAAAGTTTTGAACGACTAGTAGATTTATACTAAAACAATTAGATTATTCGCTCTCGATTTCTATGCGTGATAGTTGACTCGGGCTGCGCCCTCGTCAACTATCACGCGATAGAAATCTCGAGCTCATAATCTAATTGTTTATTAGTACAGATGCGAACCCGAAAATTTTATGTAGTGTAGTAAACAAGATGATAGTGTTTGCCTTAGACAAGGCTGTTTGCTGCGCAAAGTAGAAAGTAGCCACACATTCGTGTCTCGGCATGAAAATGCTTAAGGCCGCTTTACATGTAAAATTTCAGGCATCCAACTTCGTGAAGCCAGCTGATTCCCTGGTAACTCAGTTAAATTCGTATTTCGTAGCTAAGTGGCGCCTTTAACAAAACGTACGGAGTAAATAAGTTTAATATGGTCTATTATGTGGCTGGTTCTGCGAGCGAGCAAGTTGCTGCGAATCCTTTGTTCTGACAGGCTAAGCGAGCGGCAAGGTGGATCTATCTTGCCCGTTCGAGATTCGAGCCAAACCGAAGCCAAAACAAGACAAAATGGCCATATATTAAATCCGCTATTGACGAAGCTTGTTCGATCAAGATGGCTGCATATTCGCTTATACTAGTTCCTTTTTGCATTTTTGTTGAAGGTCGATGAATATGCAAAAAAGGAACTTTGCCAATATCCAGCCATATTGACCTCACGCTCGATCAATAACGCATACATACTGAGTAAATAAGTTTTAAAAATGTGGTCTACAATGGTGCGAGAGTGGGCCGTACGCATCTGGTTAGTCACGTGGTAGAGAAACAACAAGCTGCAGGGCAAGCCAGCCAGTGGAGTAAAAAAACGCGCATCGCTTATAATAGGGGTGGTGGTGTGAGTGATAGCGGTAATGCGGTTTTGAGTAGTTGTAAAAAGCGGGGACTGGGACAAATTAAAAAATGGTTAAATAATACTGGCGTAAAATTAAAAAATGGTTAATAAAGTATCTGGCGCAATCCTCCTCCTACTCCTCCTCCTCCTCCTCCAGATACTTTATGCCTCAGATTTTACCCACTACTTAATCAAGCCATGTTGGAGGATATTATTTTTAAAAAAACAGTTTAAAGAGATGATATATACCAACAAAATGGAAAAGAAAACAGTGAAACAACTGAATAAAGGATATTATCGAGGGCGTAAAATAGATCCCGTCAAAGCGTTGGGTAATAATCAAAGACTCATTCCAGCCCCTAGAAAAAATATCCCCAACCAGCCGCAAAGACCTACCCCCTCACATGAACCGGTACCTGAGGATAAAACAAAAACTAATAAATATAAGTGTGTTCATGGAAGGGTTAAATATTACTGTAAGGATTGTGGAGGATCTCAAATATGTCCTCATAATCGAAGGAAAGATCGATGTAGAGAATGCAACGACGGCTCTAGTCTTTGTGAGCATAAACGGGTGAGGTATATATGTAAAGAATGCAACGGGAAAGGAATATGTATTCATGGAAGACAAAGATGGTTTTGTAAGTTATGCGGAGGGTCTCAAATATGTGAACACAACAGACAGAAGGCGAACTGTAAAGAGTGTCACACAACACAACAAAAACACTAGGTTATATAACGCAAGTCAGTGTTACATAACAAACATTCCTGAGCGACGTTAGAAACCAGCCTTTTAAAAGTAAACTTCAAATCTACTTTTCAACTTGCTTGTTGCTATGTCGCTCAGGTATGTAATCTATTGTTCTACACGTGATCGAGACTGTATATCCACGTGAAATACTCGTGAACTATCGAAATAGATACCATGCTAATCCACCAGCGACAACTATAAATGCTAATAGATTTTTTTCATGTTGCGTTGAGTCTGGCTGCATTGAGGGTTTTTGTTTCATCTCAGTTTTGTCAGGTAAAGACTTTGGTTTCGTCTCAGTTCTATGCGGTAACTTTATCTTTGAAGATCCCATGTTATGATTTATTCCAACCTGTTTTGCTTCAGTGTTTAGGGAACTATTCACTCCAAAACTCATATCACTAGTAGCTTTCATAAGTTTGTTATTAAAACCAGTCACGCTCTCAGTGTTGATTATCATATTACTAGGCATTAGCCATACACCGGGAGCAACAGCTAAATCAAGCCGTAATTTCGCTTCTTGGACAGCTAATTGATACCTTTGGATCGAACTCGAAATGTCATTTTCAATCACACTACTTTCAAACAGGGCTAAGAATTCTTGTTGAGTCTCGATCGCTCCACCACCACCACCCACAATCGAGTTTCTAGTGTTGACTTGAGCCCCCAATATGCAGTAAACAAAGGCTTCAGCAGATCGATTCAATCTACCAAGACCGGCTTTAGTGAGTCCATAGCCACTTGTTGGGATAAACCAAGCATATTTGTAATCAGAAAAATCGTCATTACGGATGAATGAGATGAGATTACCTTTTTCTTTCTTACCTCCGTCATCGGCAAATTTACCACCTTCACCAGGCCATTGATCAGCTTCATCATCATAGTTCCTTACCATATGAACATTTTGATATCCACCACCCGCTCCATGATATCCAGCACCATAATCGATGAATATATCGCCCAAAACTCCGTTTCGACCACCTTTCCATCTAAAGTCAGAGTTTTTTGAGATTCCAAATTCAGCGCACAATCGTTGATATGCGACTTTGCTGTAAGGGTTGTTGTTTATTACAAAAAGTTGCTCATCAGGTAGGGGAATACCCAATTCATATAATATCCGCCTTATAGTGAAGTAGACATGAAACTTAATGAAGCTACTCACGACTTTGGGATAGTTAAGACTCTCGAAAGGACTTATTCCACATCCAGAGGTAGCACACCACACTGCAAAGTTAAGTTGTTGGGGCCAATAATTCATATCGGGTGCGTTCAGCCATTTTCGACTCTGTTTACCAAACTTGAAAGTCACAACTTGGGAGGTGAAAACATTACGCATCTTAGCGGTGAACTTTTTCGTATTTGACACGTATATATATAATGAGGTCAGCATGTTTGTGATATTACTTGTGAAGTCATCAAAATCAATGGCGGGTATTGGGTAAGAGCGTTTGGTCATAGTTAAACTCTTGGGGAATGAACTCAATGCATCATCAGCCAATCCTAAATCTTTCCATAGCAGTCTTTTCAAACGGGGTGACAGGTCTTCAGTCCATGTTTTGCCAGTGGGGTCATCATAAGACATGATTGTTGTCCCATTAACTTTCCACCTAATGTAACCACCATATTGATCAGCTACAAATACGAATTGACCGTGATCAGCCTTTGGATACCTATTTCTGAAATCATTGAGTAACATTTTATTATTTATGTTTAGAATAAGATGTTTTTAAATCAACACCGTTCTTTTCTAATACCAACCTCATAATTCCATCCTACAGGCGTTCGCTCAAATGAAAATTTCAACGTTCGGGACCGGTTAACTCCTTTAAAATTTCCGCACGAACCTCTGTTCTTATCTGATTCATATTTAAGTTTTTTTCTGTATCTTTCCGGCCTTTTTGACGGATTTCGAGTTTTAGTTTCTCAAACTTGTCCACCTCTGCTAAAATTAGAGAAAATTCTTGGTCGGAGATGATATTATTTTGTAGTGCCTTTGAAACCAAGTCATGAATGGTGTTTACTTTTGCTTTTGCTAGAGAAACGGTCTGTTCGTGTTTACTAACTTTATGTGAAAGTCGTTTAGAAGCCGCACCGAATCCGACCGAAATACCACCACAAAGACCACCCACCGCTCCCAACGGGATACCAACAACAGCACCAAAACCAGTAAGAGAGGTTCCCAGTCCACTTGCAGATAGGATAACTGAAACCACCCCGCTACCAACACTGATTTTAGTAAATATCCCCCTCGCTCTATTGTATTTTTTCCTAACATCCTCATAATGTCTAATTTCCTTCTGAAGATTATGTACTACTTCACACGATTTTTGAAGTCTGAAATTATTTGGGTCCCCGTTCAGAGGCACTTGTGGATAAATTCTATTGTAGTCTTCCATTTGTTACAATCAACAGGAAATCTTTAAATGAATTCGAATAGGTTCGTTATTTAAGTTAGCCTTTCTTCCATCTTTATCTAAAATCCACAAAGTAAAGTGGTTGACTGGATTTTTGGTTTGTGGAATTCTTAAACAAGGATGCTCTTGAGATGGAATAACAGCTAGTAGTTGTGAGGGTTTAAGTTCTACATTTTCACCGAGGGGGATACAACAATTGGAATATGAAGACTTTGACTCTATAAGATCACACATTAAGTACATAGGATTTCTAGACGACGCTATAGGAATGTAACTAAGTAGCATTTTTATCTCTTTTACTTGGGTTAAGGGTGGATCCAGATAAATTCTTGTTTCAGGAGTTAGCATAGTGATAGATAGAAACGTTGTATCATTCATTATTTTTTTTACTTAGCGTCTCTTCTTTTTAAATTGTTCCACAAGGTATAGAACCGCAGCCACTATCAACAGCCAAGCATTTTTACTTAAAAAACCAATAACCTCACCGGCAGTCTTGAACAGAAAGCTCACGATAGCTCCAACCATTCCAGGTAATATCTCACCAATCTTTTTACCAATCGTTTTCAAACCGTTACCAACACCCTTTGCAACACTGGTCAAACCCCTTTTTAGATTAGAGACAATCACACCGATAACAAAACCTACAGCACTCATCACAGCAACGACTGTAAAACCGTACTTTTTGAAGATAGCCTTCACACGATCACGAAGAGGCATCTTATCACGTATTTCATCATTTTGTCTCTCTAGATCGCTTATTTGTTCTTGATTGGAAATTATTTTATTCTTGGCTAGCTCTTCATAGGCTTTAACCTTTTTGATTAAGCTATCTCGACTTTGTTCAATCTTCTTCAAGCTAACCAAATCTTTCTTGTTCTTATCAATCTCATCTTTGTATACTTTCAAATCATTAAGTAAAGTTTCTGCATATAGTTTTGCATCAATCTTCTCTCTAACTGCAGTTTCTAGATAACTCTCACTTTCAGCGATTCTGGTTTGATGTCGTTCAATTATACCTCTCAACTCTTTCTCGATTGAAACATATCGATCTATTTCTATTTGACTTGTTTCCGTTACTGCTGTTAACCCATTTAATGCATTACGTAAATCCTTAATTTGTTCATTTGCTTCATTCAAATCAGCAATTAGTTTATTATTATTCATAACAAGACTCTGAGAATCTGTGCCAATTGCTCTCTTGATTTTCACAGGAAGTCGTTCATAATTTACCAAATCCCCATTGGACTTAATAAGTAAATGCTCAATATTGTTAACTTGATCAGTCAATCTAACCCATACCCCCTCATCATCGATTCTTGCACTGAATGGTGAATCTAGTGGGTTGAATTTGTAGAACTTCTCTTCTATCTTTTTTAAAGCGCGAGCCCTATTGTCTTTTTCACTTTCTTCATCAATACCGCCAAATGAAGTTTCTTCTGTAGTGTGATGGTGAACAGTATCATGAGACGATGTGGAAGTCATTGGTATAAATTCAGCATCATCATCATCATCATCATATAGATCAACCGGGAAGTCTGGTATTTCTGGGTCTTCTTCCATGATTTTTTACTTATCTGTAAGAAATCTTTAAACTGGTCACACACTTACCTAAAAGAATTTACTAGCCATATAACCCAATGCCAGCATACCACCACCCACATATGCCATCTCCCCCATTTTTTGATTGCTGCTAGGTCTATAATAATCAGAGAATTTTGGTTCATGTGACTGACTATACAATTTCAAAGCTTCATCGGTATTAGAAATATTTTGTGAAGCCCGGTGTTTAGCATACTGCTGTTGAGAGTACCAATCAATGAGTTTCTGTCTCTTTTCCTGGTATGTGGCATAATCTTTTTGATATTTTTCTATTGCCTTGTCGTGTCGTATTCGCTCCGCATCTGTGTTATCACCTGAGAGATATTTTGCAAGATACGAGCCACCTACGAACGTTGTCGCATTCAATATAGCTCCACCAATCATCATTGCTATTGTCGCCATTTATTAGTCAATATGTAAAATCTTTAAGTTGGCAAAATCTTTTGATCTTCTAAATAAGTTTTGAGATACATACTACCGGACAGGACAGCGACCCATTTAGCATAGTTTGTAATACTTGAGGAGGGATCGTTTATAAATGATTCTTTCATAGCCTTTTTAGCTACGTATCCAACACCGGCAGCCAATCCGATAATGACGGCTGAATCGGTAACAGTTTTCACAAGTTTGTTTTCAGTTGACATGATTTTATTGTGGGTAGAGAAAATCTTTAAACTGTTTTTCCTCAGATCATTGCTATTTTCGGAGTTGGTTGGTTAGGAATATTTGAGGGTGGTGGTTGGGTGGGTTGGGTAGGAATATTTGTGGTTGGTGGTTTTCTGTTTTTGTAGTACCTCATAAACATGTCAACTGCGGTAAACCCTATTCCAACAATAGATAACACAGTAGTAAAAGATAGCTCTGGAATCCAAGCCTTTGTAGTTTCTTCTTCTGCCTCTTCACGTTTCGTTTCCCTAGCTGTTTCCCTGGCTAACGCTTCTTTGGCTCTTTTGTTATATTCTGCTAGTTTCTTACCGGCAGCAACCTTTTTAGGGTCTTTCTCTTTAACAGCTTTCTTATTTTTAGGAGGAGGGGGATCTATTGTAATTTGTTCAACAACTTCATCAGACATGATTATTTATTTTCCATAGTAAAGAATCTTTAAATCAGTTGTTCTCAGTAGTCTGCTCATTAGTCTGCTCAGTTTTGTTGATTCTAATGTGCTTAGCAACCTGGAATAGTCCACTAGCAAGTGCTACCAATCTTCCACCTTTTAATACCAAGAGACCTACAAAGTTTGTCAGTTCACGCTTAACCAATTGCAACTCATCGTTCTGTAAGTCTTTGCTAAGCGCTTCGGTGTCATCTACAGGAACCACGTAAGAAATGACATGAGACGCTGCTTGAAGAGCTGACTCTACTAATCCACTACTAACTTGCTTGCCTAAGACTGCCTGGTAGCGATTATAATATTTTTCAACTTCTTTTTCTGTGAGTTTCTTGATATCACCTAGACTCATCTCAACACCTAAATATTCCTTTGTAGTCCCAAGAGATGCGAGAATAGCTAGTGATTCTTGTTTGATTTCAACATCATCATCTTTGACCTCTGGCTGTTCTTCAATAAAATCTTCAACGCTTGTCATCTTTTAATTTTGTAATAATACATAGATTCTTTTAAATCACCGCACCGCTTTGCCCAGGAATCTCTAAATAACATTGGAATGGATAACGTAAACAGAAACAGAGTCTCGAATATTTTTCAGTTTTCAGTAGTTCTACAAACTTTTTACGAGTTTCAGCGTCTAAATCCCCTCCATAATCTTCGAAAAACATCTTCATCCCCTTTTGTGATGGATTATGGAATGTAACCACACAAGCTACATTTTCACGGAATGGTTTTGCTATGGATGTTAATTGTTGCGTCAATACCCACACTGATAATCCATGATGCCTTCCAGAGAATGCTAGATCTATAAACTTGTTCGAGCGTTTCTTTAGATCATTCGATACAGCACAGTCGTCTAAAATAAGTAAAGTATTTGTACCAGAGAACAAAGTTTGACAATCAGTTAATAACTCGTTAATCTCATCGCTGTTACTAGCATCTGGTGATAATACTAAGAAACGTTTATCTCCGTGAGCAAATTTATGATAAGTCTTATTTTTAGCATAAGTCGGACATATGAGAACAATGTATTCAAACACTTTGCGGAAGGGTCCTAGGAGCTGATCCGTGAGGTACTTTGTCTTACCACAATTTGTTGGACCTGTTATAATGCAATGAAAAGGAACTTTTTCTCTCAGTTCTTCCATCTTTTAACTAATACATAATTGATCTTAAGTTTGAATTCATGATCTCCATCAACGCGTCGGCTACCACAAACATGTGACAGGTGATATTTCCTGTTCCTCCAACTTTTCGGTTCATTTTTAGTTTTACACCGCCTTGTGTGTTGTTCAAGGCCATACCTCCTCCATGAATACTATTGTCAGGGTGAGTTCTCAAGTCAATCCATAGAGCAAACTTGTCGACATAAAAATCATTTAGCTTGACACCCTCTTTACCGAAACGTTTCATTACCGAATCCCAGAAGTCTGACGGTTTCATTCCCTTGGAGTAGAGACGGTTTGGCATGCCGTTAACGTTAATGTCGATTGATGTGATATTTGGATTGACAAACTTCTCAGAGTCTCGTGCTCCTCCGATGTATCTCTCTGTGAACAAGCACAATATCCCTTTCATTGATCTCCTAGGTATATTAATGTGCTCGTTTATGTAATTGTCATTAGGTTTGGAGATGGTAAAAGTTTTGTGGAGAAGTACATTCTCGTAAAAGAATACTTTACCAACCTGATAAGCTGACTGAGCCTCACGAGCTAAGTATTCACTTGAGATACAAGCATATTCCAACTCAAGGTTTTCGATTTTGTAAGTTGGAGTCTTGGTCTTGTCAGAATAAACAACAATATCGGAAACTGAGGCCAGTGTAATCTCAAAGATTAGTGAATGAGGTAACGCATTTGGATAGAAAACCCCATGGTTGCTTAGAATAGGATGGTTGAGTGGGATACGGTACTTGGTGTTGTATACTGCTGCAAGAGCTACTTCCTTATCATTTCCTGAGGTTACCTTATCACCCGCATTTGTCCTAAGCTTCCTCATGTTTTCAGAAGAAATACCTTGTTTTATTCCATTCTGACGATCTTCAGCTGTTAAGTATAAGTCATGGTAGGTTTGAAAGAGATCGTATCTTTGAGTATCCTGTAGTGTTTCTCCACCAAAAAGAACCCTGAGTCTGGATACAAGGTTACTGCCTACGTTATTCACAAGGGTGTTGTTAGCATGACCGTCAACAGTCAAGTCAAATAGTAGAGATACACTTCCTGGGACAATCACTACATTCTGAGAAAGTTGTGGAATATTTATATATAGTGTTTCTTCAGGATTAGCGGATGAGGGATTGAGTGTAATTCGATTCAGTGACGATTCCGCTTTCAAACCGAGAGGCTCTAGTGGAATCCTGTTTGGGTTAATTTCTTCAGATATAGCTTGCGACATATTTTATTTTAAAGATAGGCGGATTATTCTTTAAATGAGGAAAACATACTATTCAACTTATGGATATTGGAAAGGGTATTCTGCCATTCCAAAATTAGCTGAAAAAGCAAAAGTCAGTGAATCTGATGCTAAACGATGGCTTGAGAAACAGGCGCTGTGGCAAATCTATCTACCAGCTCCAAAGTATATCCCTAGGCCGCACTGGAATGTGGAAAAGCCTAATCAGATTCATCAAGCGGATTTATTATTTTTACCACATGATAAAGTGGGAAGAAAGACATATCGATATGCTCTTGTTGTGATTGATATTGCCTCGAGATACAAAGATGCGGAACCACTAACCTCAAAAGAATCAAATGAGATTTCAAAAGCTTTAACAAAAATATACTCCAGAAAGTTAAAATATCCTAAAACATTAATTGTCGATCCTGGTAAAGAATTTATGGGAGATGTAACAAAACTTATGAAAAAACATAATGTAACCATACAACGGTCTGAAGCTGGAAACCATAGAGCTCAAGCATTTGTTGAAAGAGCAAATAGAACATTATCAGAAAAACTATTTAGTCATCAATACGCACAAGAAATGATTAGTGATGATCGATCTAGAGTATGGGTGAAACGATTACCAGCTATTTTGAAAACTCTGAATAGTATACCAACGAGAATAACTGGTAAAGAGCCTGAGAAAGCTATAAGACTTAAAGAGGTTGATATTGATCCTCCAAAGTATAAGCGAGTTGTTGGACATGATGAGGTGAGACTGCCACCTGGTGTTAAAGTTAGATACTTACTTGCTCCTGGAGAAGATGAAGGTGGAGAACGAAGGCGTGCTACGGATCCTATCTGGAGTATTCAGGTTTACAATCTTTCTAGGAGTGTGGTGTCACATAATCAGCCAGTGTTGTATTATTTACTAGATGGACCGAGACGTAGTTTTGTTAGGGAAGAGCTTCAGTTTGTACCAGAAGATACTGAGCTTCCGCCTAATTTTGTGTTGGAACGATAATGTCCGTAGGCATAAGTATGTATACCATCTTTACAAATGTGTCGCTTGTCATCAAATGGTGATAAGGCGATCTTGTTAACCGTTTCAGTGTAAACATCATGCTTGTGACTTCTGATTACATTCATCTGTCTCATCTGTTGTTCTTTATTGAATAGGCAATCCTTGTAGTTATCGAAATTGATGGTTTTCTTGACGACTGCCTTCTTCATTCCCTTACATTTCTTTTCTTCTGTACCTTCATCCATCCTGTAGGAGTAGAGCTTGGCCCGTAGACCTACAAATTCGGTTATCTGTTTACCACCAGCCTTATCTTTGAACATGCCGATGATTTTCTTGTTCACACCTGTCTCGATACCCGATGGATGATCTTTAGGATAATTACTAGTATCAAACATGTCTTTTACGTCTGAGCTAATATCCTTGTAGAAATCATCTGTTTCTATCTCATAGGCAAGACTGTCCGTATCTGTGAACAACAACTTACCCTACTACGTAATTTTCACTACGTAATTGTAGTGAAAATCATACATTAATGTTTTACTTAGATCTAGAATTGACATGCCTAAGTAAACTGGCTTATCGAAGACCAACTTTGTTTTCTTCATGTGGATAGCCGCTAGATTCTCACAAAAGATGGTACGGTGCTGATAGTTTGGCTTTGATATTAATTTTTTCGCATCTTTTTCATTCATAACCAATCGAATGTCCACCCTGTTTCTAATGTTTTCCATGGTTTTCCCAAAGACTGAGTTATTCATAAGCTTGAAGAAATCTTTCTCAAAGTCGTTGGCTGCTTTCACTCTGAGGTTGGTATTCAAGTTGATGTACGACTTTAACCATGCAGACTCTTCGAATGTAATACCCCTATGAATCTTAGTGACTTTTAGTCCAAGACTTTCGTAAACTTTCAGGGTCTCGTGATGAACAACATACTTTACCTTGTCGTTGAGGTTTGGGATCAATTTCTCAACCTTGTCAACCTCAAGTCTCTCTGGAGCTAGTGGATAGTCGTTATGCAATTCGTGAAGTTGTTGAGGATACACCAAATCAACCTCGAGTATGCATGGGAGATTTTTCCAACCCTTGAGTTCTTTGTTATTCATCCATCTAAAACCGTGAGTAGGGAGTGGTTTACTCATTGCCCATCCATAAAGATTGTTTGCGTCAAGATATGCGATATAATTTGTGGATAGGTTGGGGTCATATTCATCCATGTATGGGTTGTTGGCTTTACCATATCTAGTAGAGATCATAGATACGCCTCCTCGAATGCCTTTCTCAACCATAAGTAGCATGTCAGGATCAGTTAGCAGCTCCAACTCTACTTTAGTTAACTTTAACGCAGCATCCCAAGCTAGTCCAGGCGCTGTGTAATACCAGGCAGGATCTAATCCATAGTTTTTACTGCAAACATCTCGAAAGTTCTCGAAGACATCGGCTAATAGGAGTACATCTGACTCAAGATATAGGTCGTGGTAATCCCTCATTGTTTTCATATCAAAGTTTTCCCACACCTTTTGAGCATGTTGGTAGTTGTCTTCTGTTATGTCTGTGTCATTGAGTTTTGAGTAGAATGCCTCCTTTGGTGGAAGTTGGGTTGCGTTGAATTTATCGAAGCTATTGAACCAATCGTATGGGAATACACCTTTTCTAAACAATAGCTCTAATTGTTCACCTTCATAGTAGCTCATAAGGTTTTTGAAAGGTTCTTTTGGAAGATTAGTTACTAAGCTGTCAAGGCTGGTTGTCATAAATTTAAATGAATCGATGAATCTTATGTCTCGCTTCACATCAACCTGGTTACCTTCTTTGTTTGTAAAGGTGCCAACTACAATCTGTTTTGTGAAAGAAATATACTTTTCCTCATTATTAGGTATACAGTTTATTTTACCTTTTGATGTACCAAGGTTCTTGATAAATAGGTGTGAATCATATCCAGATAGATTGTGAAAGATGACTGGGAAGAACTTTGGAATTTTATAGTTTAAGTTGCATTCGTTATGGGCTGCTCCTCTATACTTTCCTGTAAGGTGGCAGTGGTCTAATACCTTATCTACTCCTAATTCACCCTCGCAGATGTGGCAGTGAGTAGCATTTTTATAGTCGAATTTATCTTTCTTACTCATCTTTACCTTCTTATGGAATTTGAACCAATTGTAAATTTTCTTAATATCTGACTCTAAATTATCTATAAACATCTGTGGGATATCTTCGTCTGGGGATTCAGCAGTGTATCGTACAAGCCTAGGTAGAAATATGTTGTCGTCAAAGCACTTGATAAGATAGCAGTAGCCTGATGCTTTGTGCTTCTGGTATTGTTTAGTAAAGCTTCTACTTTCATCTGGGGAGCAGGTGTGTATGTTCTCTGTAAAACTCTCAAAGTCGGCATAGACAACAAAGGGGACTTGAATTTTTCTGCTATAATTTTTAAAGTAAGTATGACGAGGATTTCCATCTTTATCTAAAGGCATTTCAATCTTAACTTCTTCTTTTGTGGTGCAATATTCGAGATGTTTTTCTAACGAGGTCTTTGACTGGAATGAGTTGAGGCATCTATGACAAAAGTGCATCGTAGATTTATGTTTACTAACTTTTGCAGCTAACAATCTACTCATATTCTTTATCCAGCAGTAGTGATTTGTTTCATAGTTTGATATGAGAAGTAAGTTGATCACATGAGTTTTATGTTTCTTACTTATTTTTAGAGGGTATACATCATCTTCATATCCGTAGACGTTAATCGCATAGGGGTTTTGCTTTTCGAACTTATCAATCTGTTTTAGTGAAACGGGGAACTCTATTCCTGACCAGTCAAAATGATTTGAGTTTTCTCTCATTTGTTTGTTTAGTCTCTCTGGATGAACATCTTGTGTATATACAGCAGAGGTTACCGCCCACTTGAAACACTCATGATCCTTCTCATTCTTAACGTTGATAATTGCCTTCTTGTATGTTAATTTTGATGGTAGTGGAATATAGGAACTTCCAGAAAGCGGTTCAAAGGGGTCGATGTTGATATCAAAGTATTCCACTTGATCAAACTGCCATCCAGAGCCTTCATTCTGAAACTGTTGGATTGATTCAAGTAGACGATTTGTCATAGTATTGAACGAGTCAGAGAAATCGGTTGACTTAGTAATCGTTTCTACGGTTGAATGAAAGTATCCTGAGTTTTCATCAATCTGTCCAGTAGCAGGATTCTCTTTTATGAATTTACAGGTAAAGATGAGCTTGGTTTTGATAGGCTTCTTTTGCTGATTAATGAGATCCATAACTTTTGTTTTGATGTTATTGATAAATGCCTTAGGATCATACCCTTTCTGTCCATCTATCCTGTAGGTTTTTAGATACCCCTTCAACGCTGTTTGTTGTTCTTTTAGAGTGAAGCGGTTGAATATGCGGTTAACCTTTTCCTTCAGACTTTCGACTCGTTTGTTTACAGTCTTTTTGATAGGTTCTGGGACATAAGATACAATCCAATCTACGAACTTGTTAATCTCTTTCATTATCGGTTTGGTAACTCTGCTTGCTAAATGTTTAAGTGATGTGGGTTGGGATGTGGGTTGTGAAGGTTCGAGAATGGGAAAATCAATCTCAGGTATCGGTTCATCAAGAAATTGTCTTGGGAGTTTGGAAGGTTCGAGAGGGGGAAAATCAGTCTCAGGTACCGGTTCATCAAGAAATTGTCTTGGGAGTTTGGAAGGTTCGAGAGGGGGAAAATCAATCTCAGGTACCGGTTCATCAATAATATTAGTTCTAGGTAAGGGGGTAGGTCTTTGAATGTTAGTTCTAGGTAAGGGGGTAGGTCTTTGAATATTAGTTCTAGGTAAGGGGGTAGGTCTTTGAATATTAGTTCTAGGTAAGGGGGTAGGTCTTTGAATATTAGTTCTAAGGTTGTCTATAGCACGCAACGCTTTGACGGGATCTATTTTACGCCCTCGATAATATCCTTTATTCAGTTGTTTCACTGTTTTCTTTTCCATTTTGTTGGTATATATCATCTCTTTAAACTGTTTTTTTAAAAATAATATCCTCCAACATGGCTTGATTAAGTAGTGGGTAAAATCTGAGGCATAAAGTATCTGGAGGAGGAGGAGGAGGAGTAGGAGGAGGATTGCGCCAGATACTTTATTAACCATTTTTTAATTTTACGCCAGTATTATTTACCAATTTTTTAATTTGTCCCAGTCCCCGCTTTTTACAACTACTTTTTGGGTTATTATTAGGGTAAGTACTTGGTGTAGGCACTCACATAGTAAGGACACTAGAGTAAGTATGGGCTAGGGATGATTAAGAACACTGAAGTACGGCTAAGGATGAGTACGGCCAGAGTACAGCTGAGGTAAAGCTTGGCGTCTATATTTATAACGCACACCACTCTTTTAATGGGTGAACCTCTCAAACCACAGCCTGCACCAAGTAGTTACCATTATTAGTACGGTTTTGCGATAATGTTTATTTGAAAGTACGGTATTGCGGTTTTGCATGACTAAGCGGTTTGCGGTTTGTTTAAATTTTAGGTCGTCTTCAAGTATAGTTTTACTGCGTGATTGCCGTAATTTTTTCCATGCGGTTTTGCGGTATTTGGACCTTGTCATGTCCCCTTCAATAAGGAATTTTATGTCTGTTTGTCATGATGGGTCATTTGGACTCTGTTTTTCTGAAAGTCAAATCAAATCTTTTGGCGCAACTTTTTATCTTGGCATGAAACCCGTTTCCCTCTGCAAGACAAGACAAAGGGACGACAACAAGACGACGTATTGGCTTATTTTAATTCCTTTTCCATTTCTTATTATATCGGTGAAAGTTCAGTAAACAAGACGCCTATAGTTACCCACGGTCACAATCAGTTTACAAAAAATGACCCGTTACAGTAACCTGCCATGGTTAAAGTCGACGCGACCAGGAGAAGAAATCGTGAGTGAAATATGAATACCATACCACAGGGAAAACACCGGTGCTCTGCCGATCACCAAAGGCATGAGAAGGATCGTATTTCTACTAGAGATGGCTAAGACGTCAAAATGACCTTAGGCTTCAAAGATGTCCTAAACTTTAAGTATAAAATCGAGAAAAAATGCTGACGACTAAGGCGTCTGACGGCTAAGACGTCTAAAATTAAGGACATCGAAACGATGCCCTTATCGTCGACCTAAGGACTTGGCCGTCAAGAATAAAGACGAGACGACCAAAAAACAGACGTCCTTACCAACATGAAAGCGAGGTCTCACGTGTAAAGCCAAGTGTGGACTGGTCATCAGTTTAAATATGGCGGCCAAGCAAAAGCCAAACTCGGCAAAAAGGTGTAGAAAATGGTCGGCCGAAGAGCCTAAAGAGTTTGCAGAAGTACTTGCTGAAGTTAATGCGTTTGAACTAGAAACTTTGGACTTTCGCTTGTCAACAATCAAGCAGAACGAGGGAGTTAAATAAATATCTCTTTTTAAAGCTGAAAAAGTTCTTCAGTTTTGTGCTGACAATGACATGAAAGCCATCCCAAGCCCCTACACATGGGAATTCCCACTTTTGTTTGGGAAACTTTTGAGTTCCTTTTTCCATTCCTGATCGTTGTTTGGCAAGCACACATATCTGTCATAAAGTGTTGCAATTAATCAGTGCAAAGCAAACTTCATTGAAAATTACTGATGCAGTTGGTTCAGCAACACCAAATAGGTCTCCAACAGTGGTAAGTGAACAGCCATGGGCCAGCCTTTAAA
>OX453277.1:30917093-30997093 GCA_949710005.1 Ricordea florida
CCCGCACTGAAACATTCATGACCCGTATTGAAACATTCATGACCCGCATTGAAACATTCATGACCCGTATTGAAACATTCATGACCCGCATTGAAACATTCATGACAAATTTCCGCTCTGCTATTTGTGGCGTTTGATGAATAAATGTCCAAATTTCCACTCTCATTCGGCAGGAAGGCATAAAACATAATCTACTGTGCTGATTTTCGGTTAATAGTTCATGCTTATTGTCCTGAAATAAGCTACCACGGTTTTTCACCGTGGTACGCCACAGACATCCCACGGAGTAAATAAAAAATAAATAAATAAACTAAGTCTAAATGGAATTTTCTGTGTGGTTACAAAAACAATTTACAGTGGATATATTATAGAAGCGGCATCCGAAGAACAAGCAGATTAGTGATAGCGGCCCGGTCTTCCTTTTCGCCCCAGTCTCCGCGCCGACGTTAGGAGAATAATTATGCAAATACGCTAGCTGCACCCAGTTTCCTCGCGCCTCGCCACTCGCCATTCGAACCATGACTGTGCGGAAAGGATCAGGGAAAAAGAGACTGCTTTCAGTCTATAAATAGCGGCAGCGTTGGAGATAGCAAAGTAAAATAGCTGTTACATGCAGTGAAGAAAGCACAACCATGGCCGTAGGCTTTATGATTTGTCTCCACAGATCGGACTCAAAACAATAGGAAATGGCATTAGCCGCTGACAACACCGACGTTGGTCTGCTCTGCAACGTTGCAGACAGGATCACGTGATGTCCCACACTTTGGTCGGTGGAGAGATTGTTCATGTATAATCACCACGGAGCACGTTACATTTTAGAAATCCAAGGCGCGGTGCTCAGCGTAGCCGTATATTTGCAATGCATGCAGAGATCTACAGTTCTTTGACACCGGGACTGTTGCAATATTTCACAAACTAGTATGTTATTACAATAAGACAACCAACAACTACAGCCTGAACGACGTTAGCCCAGCGAAGCCTACAATATATTATGTGTTAAGTTATTGAGTTATGTTCATTCAAGTACAACGTGGATCGTTTACCTGTCTGATTCTCCCTCGCCGCTCCCGTTAAATCCTCTGCAAAACAGCAAGCCAAGGTATACACTGCAAAAAAGGCTGTTCGAGTTATTACTTTTTCAAGCTTTGATCGTCATTCTAGCCCCGGCATTGTTTAAGTTACTAGGTGTAATTATATTCCCTGATCTTGTAAAACATCATATTGCAGTTTTTATGTATAAATATCATAATCAATTTCTACCACCTGTTTTCCGCGATTCCTTCTTTACTACAGAAGATGAGATCCATAGTTACAAGACAGGGCACGCTTCTAAATTGTCGTATTATCTTTCTAAGATTAGAACAAATTATGGAAAGTTCGATATTCGTTTCCAAGGTTTTATGATATGGAATTCTGTAGATGAAGATTTCAAATGTTCCTTCCTCTTTTCATTTAAATTCAATCTGAAAGAGGATCTAACTAACAACTATTAATGAATTTTAAAAACTATTATTATATCTCTCAGTTAGTACGCGCGCTGTGATTGGTCAATTTAGCGGGCCGTACTTCACTGTACGGCCCGCTAAAGTTTGTTTTGGTCACCAAAATGACTCCAGAGATATAATAAATATCTTATTAACCTCGTTTTCTCGGTCCGTAGTGTAAAATACGGATCCTCGTTTTTTCCCGTCGATTTATGGCCCAAGCGCGAAGCGCGCGGGCCATAAATCGACGGGAAAAAACTCGGTCCGTATTTTACAGTACGGACCTCGAACTCGATTAATAAGAGGTATTTAATGACCTCAACAAAAATCCTTTTTAGTGCAGTAAGTCATAGGATGATACAGTCGTACTATTTATTTGATGCTAATCTCCTTATTTTCAATTATTGTATTAAGCGTTTCTGTGTGTTTACTTTAGTTAGCTACCGACAACAAATTGCAATACATATGCAATTAAATGGCAACCTGGTCTTTTTATCTATTTCAGGTTATTTCACGTTGTCAGCCACCCTTATTTTAATCTTAATTATTCTACTATGTAATTTACTGTATAAAAGAAAATCAAAGTAGGACTATGGTGAACTCGTGGATATGTTTACAAAACAGAGAAAAAAGAAATAATTTAAAAATTACCGAGGTGTTTTTTCAGAGTTGTGATTGAATGAACTTGAAGAAAATTTTAATAATCTATAATCACAACATAAAAGTGACCAGGGAGCTGAGTAGCTTTTTGAAATAAACATACAGTGAGTACATGACGCCAATCATTTGACTACACTAGGCATCAGTTATAAGGCAGGTGGCAAGCATACAGTTGTTAAAAAATTTGATAACTTAACATAAGGGTACAGGATTAAATGGCACCGAAACCAAATGTAGTTCTGGTATCCTGCTGCTCACTGTCTGTGAGTTCAAAGTTTCTAACACATGTAACAGGGTCCTTCTGAATAAGGTCTGAATTTTGTTGCCATGACATTGTCAGTTTTATCATCATTATAGTTTTTGTTGTCTACAAGTCTGTTCAATGTATTCAACAGAAATATCCACCTTGATTCTGCAGCTGATAATGAACAAAACCATGTAGGATAGCCCAGCTGACGAATCATACCAAACAAGTCTTTCTTGCATTTTTGCAAAGTATGTTAGTGATGATCTTAAAATCCTTAAGACTCTCAATCCTTTATCAAGTTGAATTAGTTTATTTACATTACCATCTCATTTTAGGTTATCAGTGGTATATATATTCAGCGTTGCACTTAAAAAAATCACACTTGCCATCATTAATACAGCAATACATATTTGTTCTTATCCTTATAACTTCTTGTTTTTACAATGTAAATATGAGTCACACAACAGTAAGCAAAACAGGTAAGCCTATTTTTCCAACATGTCTACTTCAACACAATCTAGTTCACTTCAAGGTAAATTCGGAAATCAATACACAGAAAACTTTTCATTGTAACGGCTTGTGGTGTATTGCATATAATATAACGCTTAATACATTTTCTACATGACTTACTGTTTTCGAACCCTTCAATGACTTTCTTACATTGTAACCTTCGTGGTTCTCCGTCACGGCAGCCGCCTCCATATTTACAAGTAAATGTTGACATACTTCTTGGCCGTCCCAATACTTCTACAACTCCATTCCTGTTAGTACTAACACTTAAATCAGTAGAAAAGTCCTACATGCGATGTTTCTTATCCAGGTTGGCCACAGAAGTTCTTCGGTTTCACATCATGGATTCGTCAATTTATAGTAGTTTCGTTCAATAACGAGTACTCATTTCGCTCATATAAGTTCTCATTCAAGTGCTAATTTCGCTCTATGAGTTCTCACCAAAGCTTACTACATTAGCAAGAGATTTTCTCATCTTCAGATCACTTTCGAGCCAACTGAAATTCATATACTGCTTGTAATCTTGGGGGCGGTCGATGGCGGTCGATGTCGGAAAAGCGAATAGTTATCATCTGTTCACGTTTAGCGCCTGGCCGAGTAAAAGGCTCATGAAATTCAGTCTCCAAGTTGGTCATTGTCCTAACTGGAAACATTTAAACTCCTTTTGATTTTAGTAAGATCGCTAATGAGGCCCTGTTAGTGAGGTTCTTTATGTCGCGCGTCTGAGTTTCAAACCTTTTCACGTCGCAATTTCGGAAGGTCGAAGGTCGCTGTCGTAATTTCCCGTGAGCGGCTCGTCGTTCGTCGCCATTTCAGGTCCTTTATGTCGCCGTTTCAAGGCCATGTTGCTTGTCGAAATTTACCCCTAACAGGGCCTCGCTAATCGTCCTCTTAAGCTACAAAATCATTACAAACTCTGGCAACGGTACAATACACTTTCAGCGTGAACTTTCATCAACAGACTTCCGTGACTTCGGTCACGACAATTGTCGTCTTCATATCGGTGCCCCCGAGTTCTATCCGACTAATTACGAAGAGTGTCTACACTGGAGTGAGTGAGTGAGTGAGCGAGTGAGTGAGTGAGTGAGTGAGTGAGTGAGTGAGTGACAATTTGCATATCGGAGTCCCCACAAAAACTCGCAAATACGCTTCGCGTATCCACGAGTTAAAAAAGGGATAAATAATAATAAAGCTGTTGTTGTATGAGAACAGTGGAAAGACTCAGACGGCCTTATATCAATGGTGGTGAAGTTTCTATGTTAAAGACACAATTCAGTTGTTCTAATTGATAGCCCTGAGACTCATACTAAGGATCAAACAACTGAGGTGTGTGTTGATGTCTTCGATGGGGACCTTGGTCTCCTCGAGGACAGATTGAACACCAAAAACTCGATGAATAAAACAAGTACGCCCCACAAGGAGGGCAACTGTCCACTGATAGGCCACTATGCTCATTCTGGATTAAGAGTTGATCAGCACAAGGTCGCGCCATACTTCTAACGCTAACGCGGGATGGTGACACGAACATTGCACCTACCGCTGGTAACCGTCCCCCGTTGACAAGTGTCATCTGAGGGGGTTTTGTGCACTTCGGGCTCTTCTAAGTATCACCATGTCGCTCTGCCATTGCACTGGTCATAGCACTATTAGACTCGGGCAGAGGGCGCCTTAAAAAAATTAAAAAAAAACTTCGAACGCTAACACGAGATGGTGACACGAGCATTGCACCTACCGCTGGTAATCGTCCCCGTTGGGCCGGTTACACCTCACCTACCATCCAGGGGGATTTTGGCCGACGGCCTTGTGGCCTGGTCTTTTAGGGACGGACCATTAGAAAAGTGATGGGGGGGTGGGTGGGGAAAAAAACAAAAAAAAATTCATGCAAGGCAAAATGCCAAAAAAAAATTCATGCAAAGAAGAAGGTAAAAAAAAATTCATGCAGAAGGAAGGTCCAATTGTGACTTTTTCACACGTAGTAAAAAAAATTCGTGCAGAGAGGTTCACCTGAAAAAAAATTCCTGCAAAAGCAGTGAGCGAAAAAAAAAATTCGTGCAAGCTGAAAATTCCCCACCCACCCCCCCCCCCCATCACTTTTCTAATGGTCCGTCCCTTACCTCCTGAGGTGTGTACTGGGTAGCGTCCATTGCACTCCGGGCTCTACTAGGTATCAAATGTCGCTTTGTCATTGCAGATACCGGTCATTGCGCTACTAGACCAGGGCAGAGGGGGCCTCAAACAAAAAGAAAAAGACTTCAATCGCTACTTGACGCGGGATGGTGACAGACATTGCAGCTGCCGCCTGTACGTAACTGTCCCCTTTGGTTCAGTTACATCCATTGCACTGTGGGAGTTTTGGCTAACGCCAGTTGTGGCCTGGCCTTTTTCCTCCTGAGGGGTGTACTGGGTAGGGTTCATTGCACTCCGGCCCTACTAAGTATCACCATGTCGCTCTGCCATTGCACACACTGGTCATTGCACTACCCGACCCTCGCAGAGGACGCCTGAAAAATGAAAACAAAGAACTTCAAACGCTACGTTGCGCATGATGTACGCGTTAATTTCGCTCTTAATGTTGTCAAATGTTATATCCTGATTATCCGTTATCTCTCACCGTTATGGTCAAGTTACATCCAAACAACAAGGTCATATTTACAGTAAAAAGCGTGAAACGACTTCTCAACGGCCATTAACGCAGGAACCTGTCTTGCTACTTCATTATAAGCAATGAGGTCACCCACCCTCTTCCCGCCTAGTTATGTTGCTTATTACACCCTGTAAGCTTCGCATCAAAAGCACTTACTGATAACGAGACCAGCTATAATCAGACAAAGTAGAGCTGCAAGCCATTGTGTCTGCTCGCGAGCAATTTGTATGTTTTATGGGCGCGATATAGCTCAGGTAAAAACAGACCGTTAGCCTAGCTATGGAGGAGATCTATAAGACGACTATCCTTGACGCATCTTAAAGACTGCAGTGCACGCTTCTCCGACTTCAGCGTAACAATCTCGATGTACGGTACACTGAGAAGGGTCTTTTCTCGTGCTTCGGCGTCTTCTGGAGAACACAAAGTTGCTGTAGTTTGTGGACCACTTCAAGACCATGTGTGTTTCCCCAGCCCCGGTGACACTGAAGTTTTCAAGCGTCGGTCATACAAATCTCTCACTGAGGCCGGTCATCCCGAAAGCCTAGTTGGACAAACTTCGTGACTACAAACCCCTTCTCTTACCTTAAGTCCTTCAGGTTTCTTGAAAGATAGCCAATTTTCTTTGATTTTTGTTTATCTGCTCCCAGTAACCTGGGGAAAGCAAACATGTCCATGAATCATTCAATCCATTTTGATTGGCCTTGGTAGTTCCCTGCCTCGTCTACAAGAGAGCACAGGGCTGCAAATAATTTCCCAGCTGGCGTCGGTCAAGTCCGGTCAAATCTAGTTTTGCTCGGACATATTCCATTTTTGGCCGGAGAAACATCGGTTGCGTCTTATTGTTATAAAAGTACCCCCTTCCCCCTTCACATGATGTTTAAATGTGAAACAGGTAACTTTTCAAAGCATTTATTGTACATGAGTATCGATCTCAATGCAGGAAAAGTGGAGCGCATGGTACAGCAAAATCAGTATCGCATTTGTGCGTACTACCATTGCTTCAGTTCTACGTCCTATACACGGTTAGTTATGAAGTTGATGAAATTGACCGAGACTTGCAATCTAGTTGATTTTCATCATAATACAAGCTAACGGACGTACATGAACAGCAAATAACACAAGTAGAATCTACGTCCACTGATTCGACACAATTTGAGCTCGGGAATTTTGACTACTACGAATCATCTAAAGTTCTTGGTCTGGTAGTTAAGTATCCGTCTTTTCCCCTCTTTTTCACAAACGCCAATAATATTGAACCATTTAAAGTTTTTCCTTACCAGCGTAAACGGCCATCTAAGGATTTGACCGGACAAAACCTATTATTGACCAGACATTGTCTGTTGGCCCGTTGTTATTTGCAGCCCTGGAGCATATTCTGGCTTGCGATGAGCTCACAAGTGAAACTTTGTTTGCTTACACCCGGCGTGATCAATCGATGAAACCGATAATCGATAACAATCAATGGCAATCGATATCAATCGATAACAATTAATCGATTGATATCGGAATTCGATGACCAATCGATGGCCAAAAAATTTGTGTTTTTTAATTGCCATCGATTGTCATCGATTGCCATCGATTGTCGTCGATTGTCATCGCGGGTCGTATTGCAGGAATTATTGATAGATAATTGATCGAAACAATCTGCTTGACAGCAAAAGATAGCCAAAGATATTCGATGGCAATCGATGGCAATCGATGGTAATCGATGGCAATCGATGACAATCGATGGCAATCGATGACATTTAAGGACTCGAGCTTGTGATTATCGATTGGTCATCGATTGGCCGATAGCAATCGATAACAATTGTTATCGATTGATCGATTGGTTTCCGATAATCGATTGTCATCGATTGATCACGCCGGGCTTACACCACATTTGCCTCACCTGACGACAACTCGCAGAAAAGGGATTTACTACTACTTGACAACATTCCTTCGCGTCCTTGGACCCAGGGAGCTGCTGACCTCTGCTGTTTCTCAGGCTGGATTCGCCTTGTTGTGAATTTGCTCAGCACTTCCGCATCCTAACTGAGGTTCATTTCTTTATGTTCTGAATATAGTTTGCTTTCTTTCCAAATAGTGTTTGTTCCGAGTCGTTGAATTCTATTCAGTAACCGCATGTGGCCACTCTCGATTTCTTGTTACAAGACCGCCGACCCAAACGAGGCAAAACAGTGGATGAACTGAGGAAATGAATGGATTGTGCCTTCTCAAATGCGCGCGAGAAAGAAGGAATACAAGTACCTTGACGTGTTTGGATCGGATATCCGATGAATCACGAGCCGTTTTCGAATTCTTAGTTTCCGCGTATAAGTCACTTTGTTCAGTTGAGAAAAACACTAAGACCTTTCATCAAAAATATAAATACATCGAATTTCGTCTCAATACTCCGCTTTTGGTGGTATTCAACTCATTCCTCCGTGTTTGACGTGTTAAAACACTGAGCCGTGTTAATTTAACCTGTGTTGAAACCCTACGTGCCGTGTTTGACATGTGTTAAAACACTGTTTGCCGTGTTTGACATGTGTTAAAAAACTGTGAGCCGTGTTTGACAAGAGTTAAAACCCTACGTGTTTTGTTCGACACGTGTTAAAACACTGTGCCGTGTTGACGAGTCATCCGCAACAGCCCCACCCACGCCCTGCACAATGCAAAGGAAGCTTACACACGCGATCCGTTCGACCAAGTAATCCGGAGATTTCGGTTGGAAGTCAGATGGAACAGTCCACTTCGGTTCTTTCCACCGGAATATCTGGGACAACCCACGAAGGTGCTCTTAACTGGCGGCTTGTTCTGCCCCGCCGAAATTACTCGTTTTCATAAGGTTATCAAGTTTTTGCTTCATTTTGTGTTTCTCTTTGCCAGAAAACGGTGCAGGAGGTATGGAAACGCTTGGGAACTTGGAGCTGGTTTGTTCATATGGAAATATCGTGCCATTCGGCATACGAAAATTTCGAAATATAACACCGGGAATTTTATTGAATGGATCGCTCCCTACAAGTTACAAAAACAGTCTCCTTGTCACCACCTTATTCTAAAATCTCAACGGGCTGATTGGCTGAAAACACGTCAATGAATCCAAAACAGTTTAGAAAGTGGAAATTGTGTGCGGAAATTTGAAATTAAATTTCTGCATGTATATTATTAACAAGTAATCAAATGAGTTCGAGTGCAATGTTGCACAAATAAGCACTCGTAAATTTTTCACAGACAACAAATTGCATTCACCCTACAGGCTCGTACAATTTTTTTTTTTCAGTCTGAAAAATTTACTGATGCTCATTTATTCCAAATTGCTGTCGAAACCACGTGATTATCTATACGTGAAGCATGGCAGGGGAGGGGAACAGTGGAAAGGTCAGCTTAATGGGAACGTTAGCACGTGGAACAGGTAAAAACAATCAAACACCGACACAGCATGTGATGTCCTAGAATGGACAAAATTGGCCTGTTTAATCCCAACACTTCAACTGGACTCAGACCATAAGCTACACAGTAGCAAAAACTGAAGCTCTCATCTTCCTAAACATCGTACACAATAATGTATACTCTAGCATAAATACACCACGCCCAAGCTACACCTTGTTTAGTATTTTTACCCAGTATGGATGAATGGTTGCTTAGTTCCATGCCTGGTCCATGCCTGACCAGCTTTCGTCATAAAAATCATGTGCGCAAGATACGCCGGAGTTTCAAACCTGCTTATTACCGTATGGACGCTGATCGAGTGTTACAGGCAACCGACGTTGAAACTATTTTTTACGATAAGATTACTGTAGCAAATTAATTGCTATTTACCAAGACGACGTGAAGGTACATTAAAACATCGGTTTTGAATAGATTGTTGAAAGTAAATTTAATTGTATTTCTACGATTAGTGATTGGCTACAGAATCTCGCACAATTATCTTAGCCAATCAAAGATAAGCTGTCTGGCACGGGTTTTCCCGCTCTCCGTGCTGCCGACTAGTGTTTGCTTTGAACACTTACTGGTTCACTAGACTGTCCTGATTTTGCTTTTAGGACAGTCATTTTTGAAACCTCACGGACTTCCCAGTGTGGCGCGTCAGTATAAAACGTGGGTATTCTTATTAAATTAATGTACCACTTTATCGCCTTGGAACTAAAGAAGTTACAGGAGATAAACATTTAATACCATAGCAAAGAGAGACAATCAAATGCCCAGCTTGGTTACATTGAAGGCTTGAAATCTGCCTTCATTTTTTTCTTTGCATTTTTTGGGATGTTTCTCCAAGCGAATATTCCTAAGCAAAAGTCTCTCGATTTGACTGCGTTTTGCAAGCTCGTTCCAACACGGTTGATCGAGCTTGTGCCACAACGCCCGCACCAAACAAATTTCGAGCTAATTAACGAAACCAAACACTAAAGAAAGTTATTAAGGGCTAAAGACTAGCGGGAAAAATAATCACACTAAAAAAGAAAATTCTGTTCAATGGATCACCAACTCATCTATGCCTCTATTTCCATTCGACCCCCAAGATCTGCTTTAAGCTTTAGTAAGGCCTTTTTGCCTAATAATCCCAAGTTGAGAATTTTTGCAAACTTGACTTGGACGCATTACATTTTATATGAATTGAAGATGGAGATATCTGCACGTTAGAATTAAAAGTGGAAGAATAAAAACGAAATAAAAACCATACATGCTAGAAAGCCATTTGTGAATGAGAACCAGGACGTGAGCGCCGCTTCACTCAACTGACCAATCAGCACGTTGGATAATGGCTTGCAGGACCAATATTAAAAGCGTCAGTATTTTAGAGGACTCCTCGGCACGAGGTAACTACAGAATCATCACCTAACACATGTATCATGTGGAACTACCACCAAGTCTTGGTTAGGTATTACATAGAACTGTAAATGCATTTAACGAGGGCCTTGCCATTGAGGTCACACCAGGTAAACACAACAATAGATAATAAGTGAGTCTCATGAACGGTAACGGTAGACAAACTGTTCCACCAAAGGTTTGTGGAGGATTTGTAATTTTTTAAATGGTGTAAATCGTGGAAATTCCAGTAACTTCGAAAAAAGGGGCGCTTGAGTTTCGATTAATAGTGCAACAGCGCCTGAGTCGGTGAAGAATTTCCGAATCTCGGGAATTAACATCAAAATCAACTGAAATCTCTGTACAGGGAAAGCTAGAAAGACATTAATAGACGTACACTTGTAATGAAGAGTGAATGGTTTAAGACTTCACCAAGACCAAGTATAAGATTTCATAGCTGTTGCACAGAGCACAAACGATCGACACAACAAATTTGAGGCTGTCGCCTGGAAGTACCTCAATACCATGTCACACACTGACCTTTACACTAAAACAAAACTGTGCCGCAATTTATCAAAGCAAACCACAATAAGGGTATCAAACAAAGGTCTACTAAACTGCTGTAACGACAATGCACATAAAAAATACTAGGTGGTCCTTTGCCTTTTGCAGAATGGCGTGAAGAGATTTTAGCCTGACGAGGACAGTGAACGTTGCTAAATATTGGTTGAAGATATTTGTACTTCACAATCTGAAGTATCACGTACCATACTAAAGACGAACACAAACAAGATATGATTAGGTTGGACAGTCAACATTTCTTTCAAATTAAAAGAAGGGTCAAACACTTAGCGCTGTAGCTTGGCAACGTGAGTCAAAGACAACTACCTTCCCTTCGTGGTTTGCCTTTCTACATCGCGGCAACATTAATAACGCACCTTACTACACAGCACCCTGGGGTTTCCCCTGGGGTCATAAAACTCCACCTACACGTTATATCTACTGCACTCGCATTACATGGTCTACTTATCCTCTTAACACAACAAAGAGTAAAATGTCACCACAGAGTGACAGAGACACTCGCCTACGGCTTGTTCCAGTTAACTGCTAACACGTGCACAGCCCTGGATGTTTGCCTTCTTAGCTTCCAGCTTGTTTCTCTCATCACTGCAAGCTGCCCTCCTCTTCAATGCCGAAGACTTGTTGGACGATATAGCTTCCACGGTGCTGACGTCTTCAGCATTGCTCTCCCTTTGCACTCCAGAGGAACTACCTTCCTGGTTCTTCATTCGCTGCTCGTCTACGGCACCGCCGTTCAAGGGAGCTTCGTCAACGCGCACACTGCAGTCTTCCGTTGCCACGCCTTCGACATCAACGTCCTCATCCTCGTCATCAACACACACCTTCTCCTCGACTATTTTCTCGTCGCTTCTGCTGTCCATATTTCCTGCAGGCGCTACACCAACGGCCTCGACCTGAACACTTTCAATATTCACAGGATCACCTCCACTCCAATTGGTCACCTCATCAGCGGATGTGAATGTCGTCTGCGTTGCCACGGAAACAGGAGACACCTGGGTTTCCACGCTTCGCACTTTGATTGCAGGCGCGGCAAGTGACGAGGCTGAGTTGACTTCCGGTTCCTTCAGGGCACTTTTGGCATTCTCCTGTTTGACGACAATCTCCCTTCTCAGGACCAGCAGCCTTTGCCTAAAGGAACTGTTACTGATGGTCAACAGGTCCCTCTCATGTTCATAATCACGTTCTCGCTTTTTCAGACTCTGGCCAAAAGATGAGAAAAGCAAGCAGTTTCATAAGCATTTTCTGAGTAGGTGTGATAAATAATACTGCAATGTCAAAAATGCATTTCACCTCACAAGGCTGTTTACAACCCTTGACCCTTTCACTTACAACATGGATGGCGTTTACTGATGCCATTCTTTAACTTGGTAGAACTGGTATGTTCAATGTTAGATTGACTCGCGATCACCAAGTTTTCCCAAGTCACATGAGTCTAGTTTTGAGCCTTTTTTTCTCATGCTTGCTTACTTTCTACTCAGAAATGACTTTGACCAGAACTACAGTTACATGAATGGAATAACCTTAACATAATAAAGAAGTTGTATCAATCATTTCTAACTACTATAATTATGTAACCAAAGTATTGGTATCAATAGCATCAATATTGTTTTGCATTCAACAGAAATATTTCAAAGTTTTTTTTTTTTTGTCTTTTGTGCCATAGCATTGACAAATATCTGACAATGGAAACCATACAATCTCTGTTGTCTGAAATAATAAGCATTGTTACATTCCAAGACTTTCACCCAATGAAAAGGCTTTGCCATAGGTTGGTTCTTGGTCATGTGGCTTTCACTAAGTTCAAATGAATAATCCTGAGTGGGCTACAATTTGGCAATTGTATCCCGTTTGGGATACAACAGTATGCGACAAAAGCAAGGTGGAAGATGGCATGATAGAAGGTCGGAAAAACATTTACAACTTTCCACTCTTGTAAACAAACACACCACAAAAATGGTCCATCAGAACACAATACATCCTGATGTTTCCCTCAACTTTGTCTTGGGAAACACTGGGACTCCCCAGAAACAAAACTGATTGTTTCTCTTAGGACCTGACATTGAGTACATACTCTGGTCGCACTTAAGGCAACAGCCTCTTGGACACAAATCAACAAATCATTTTATTAATTTCAAAAACATTTGCTACAAATGCTTTTTGAAGTTTCAGTGAGCCCAAGAATAACTTTGTCAAACAAATCATATAGGTGCTGGAGGATGTCTTTCAATTTGGGCCGACAGCTGAATGTCTATTACACAACAAAAATCTGGGGCAAAAAAGAGCCCTATGAAATAATACTATCCACAAACAAAGTAGACCAGAAAAACAGACATTCTTCTAGTACTCAATTCTCTGGGGTGAAGAGAATCAAGTACTGGAAGAACATCTGCATTTGCAGGCTACAAAGAAAGAAGAGTTGCCAAGATCATTGCAGCTTTTCTCAGAATTGCTATCTGTGCATGTGGTATTCTTGTGGTAACACCCAATGAAACAAGTGCTTTAATTGTGCATGTGTCTAGAAATAAACTGGCTTGAAATAGTTGAAGAAGATTAAGCTATAAAAATGATTGGCTGAAACTTGAAATGGAAGTCAAATGTGGTTAATTACCAAGAGATTGTACGTATCACTTTGAATTCTAAAAATGATAGGCTTTTGAGAAACAACCCTTAATGCCTTTAAAGTGTAAACAGCAACTGTATTGAGTTAAGTACTGGTGCAAAGATATGGCATAGCATTGCTGATAGTCATCGTGCTCTACCTAAATATAAATTTAAGAATTTCCTACAGAGTCGGCTAATGGATATTTTAATATAGGAGGATAACTATGTTGGCGTGCAAACTTTAGTTCGAATATTTAGTAAATATTGAAATTTGCTTTAGTTACCTACTTTAGAATATAATCGTACTTACTGTTTGTTTTTAAATTCAATATGCTGATGTTCGTGTATCAGCTTTCCTTATTGTTATGTTTCAACCCTGTTGTTGTCATAATTGTCGTTATCTTTTTTACTTTTCCTTCCCGCTCCGATTAGCTAGGCTATTTTGCAGGTAAGGATTGATGGAAAAATGTAAATTAAGAGTGTTTAATAAAGTTGAAGTTGAACTGGGACTTGGCTACCTGATCTTATGGCACTGCAGAATATGGTAACACTAATATTTTGCTATCTGACTTCATATTTGTATTTCCTTACTATGGGACTGCCTTGCTATAAGCAACACGCTGAAAAATTCACCAGGTGCTGTCAAGTTGGTCCAAAAATGAAAGTACTTATATTATCCACTTGTTGGATCAAAGCAATTTAACTAGCTTTCAACACAATATGTTGCATAATTTCCTTGTCTGTACCATGACAACATGTAATTCCAATCTTTTCCATTTCAAAACAAACACTACTGGAAGGGGTAGGAGAAACTTCCACCATTTGATAGTGTTCTTGCAAAAATGATGTCTCTTAAAAAGCACTTCAAAACACTAATAACAGGAACACTGAGGGATAGGTTGGCCATAGTATGAATTACACCTATTACAGTAAGAAGTCAAAATACTGTCAAAAAATACAGTTTACACTACCAAGAGAGGAACATATTATACTGTTGAATGGTGATAATAAAAAGTTGTGATGTGCTTAATCAATGCTACCAAAACAATAATTCTGAGAGTAAGGACACAACAGATGGTATCAGTTGTCTAAACGATTTAGAATGTTAATAGTTCTACTTTGGGTGCAGTCAGTTGGTCGTGATAAAAAAAAATGTTTACTGTGAAACAATTTTGGTAAGGGAATTAATCCAAATCCAAATAAAAGAATCCCATGCTTCTACAGAAGATAAATCTGCTTTGTAAGTCTATGAAAAAAAATTTGAAAGCAATTAATAAACTACCGGTACGAAAAGTAAACATTTAAATTTGGCGTCAACTTTCTAATTTAAAAACTGAGAAAGCCACTTTCGTCCAGCTAGACATTGAACTGGCTTCCAACCACCACACACAAGTGGGTTCCAGAACACAAGATGTGTGGTTCAATCATGTCTCGCAATGATAAAATACTAGTAACAGTGCACTAGTGAAAGAAAACATGTTATGTCACGCTCCGGATGTACTCGACCATGAAAATCAAAACATATCGGTTTTATTCGTAGAGTTTACTTATGCTCAGTGCTCCCGGTACCTGCAAAAGGGAAACATGGAACAGAAACATCGGTTTCCCGCAGAATTAGGGATTAACACAGCGAGAGAACGCAACGCGGATATTTGAAATTCATTCGAGTGGATGGACACACTCCTATGTATATACGTAACCATGTCTTTTGTCGAGGAATGGGCCTGGGAAAGCTACAAGCGGATACAAACTGAGATTCGCACTATCTACAGTGTAAAGAGATGACTTTAATACTATTCTCATTAACTGATCCAAGAGCAAGAGAAGAGACCGATTCACTTCGCACAAAAATTAACAGTACCTCAAGTCTGTGCCTTGTTTTGCCTCAACTTGTTCACCGTTAGCACAATAGCTTTTTAGATTCAAATTAGCTGCAGCCGACACCTATATTATTCCTTTCTTTAGCCGAACAAAACAGGTAAAATACCTCACCTGAATATACTTGAGGGCACTTCTTAAAATATTGAGGTTGGAAGTTTTCTTGTCTTCCAGAGTAGGGACCTCTTTTTTCAGCACATCGAAGCACTCCTTCAAGTGCGCGCGTCTAAAATTGTGCAAACACAATCAGAAATGTACACTTCTTTCCCCGATCTTCGTGTCGGTCGGCATATGTACACGATTGGACAAAATCATACAGAAAGATTAAACAGGGCAAAAGTGACTTCTGCACAAAATAAAGATTATTCCACAAGATGAGCTAAATGACACGGGTCACTTTGACCTGTTGTGGTATATGCAAGAAGGCTTCGCCGAGACAGCGAGATAGACACGGCCATGTTGGAGAAAAATACTTCGGTTTACGATTCTATCCCGAAACATACTCCCCTAAAACATCCCCAACAAAGCTGAAAAGTCGGCATACCTGTTCTTTTCTAGTTTATTGTGCGTTTCTCTAGTTCCTGCCCTGTGAATTAAAATAAAAGGGGCAAAAATTAAACGTTATATTCCCACGAGTGCAAACATAACGACCACGGAAAAACGCGCACTACAACACGACCGTACCCTCCAGGTCTCCGACGCCTCTCGATAGGTTCAGATTCTGAAAAAGCTCGCCTTCTTTCCGCTTGGACAGTAGCTGAGTTAGAAACTAGAATGTGGAATATAAAAGAAAGTAACGTGTTGACACGGAATTCTCATGATCACGCAAATTATTATGGACAGGCAAAGGATCTCATATCGGCTGAATTGCACATGGCTACTCGAACGTACCACGTGCAATCGCGGAATCGTCTCGCGATGTCCCCTTGGAAGACGATTCAAGGAATTTTGCAGCTTCTAGCAGCGTGTCTAGACTCATAGCTCGCGGAAAGAGGTCCGATGTTTTCCTCCAGCGACTGAACCCACATATAACGCAACCCACCCCTCAAGCCGTCGATCACTCCATGTGCACTACCACTAATAACAACACGAAACGAACAAAAGATCCCAACGTGCTGGAACGTAGAGAAATCGGCGGTGATTGACAGTTCAATAAGTATGGTCCAATCAAAGGTCCTCAACGGATTATGCGTCATAGATTATGTCCCACGTGGCTAGGCGTGAGAGCCATGTGGCTCAGCCTCGATCCTAAGTGTACACAAACCGCCCTTCCAAAATTTCACTGTTCATAGCAATTTGGGGTCTGTGAAATATTTTGTGGGATCAGTACATTATTGTCTAAATTTTGCGACCCAAATATACGATTCACAAGCTGATCAGTTGATTTATCAAGGTCCATCGTGGCATTAAACGGGTAACGGACATATTTCCTAAAAGAAAAAATTGGCAGTGCGGTTCTTCATCAAAATATTAGATCTGTGTTTTCGCGATCTGATTTCACTAATTTGAAAATGCAGCTGCAACGAAAATGCAAATAGATGTAATAGCTATGCCTTGGCTGTAAAGATCTTGAGCAAGATCTAGGGATATGCTTCAGCAGTCCTTTTATTTAAATTTTATCAAAAGTTAAATGTCTGTTAAACCTTCCATGTTTTGCCCCTTGTCCTTGATATCCTCAAGAGGTAAATCGAACATGGTAACAAACGATTTTCCATGAAAGTGGAGTTGTGGGAGAGGGTAGGGGAGAGGGTAGGGATGATATTTTTTGTTGTTACGCACCCACCCTTAGTGAAATCTCCTCCTTTTGTCCTCCTCCTCCAGATCCGGCCTGGCTACGTAGCACACTTTGCAAAACATGGCGATGAAACTTCTTATATAAAGTACATGTGAAGGGGGCCTTGCAGTTTATCCGAATTGTCGATTTGTACTGTAAGAATTTACATGAAACATTACCTCATGAGTTATCAAAAACAAGCAGAAGAATTTAACCCGCAAAATTGAGGTTTGGGGTTGTTTGGGTTGATAGGTAGCATGATCGATTTTAAAGTTTAATACGTGTACCACTCAACCTATTTAACACCTGCGGTGTCTATTGTTTTCTTTAAGGTAACTTTCAAGCGGATTGAAGCTGTGTGAATTTCTTTGAAGATGGTTGACTGCAGGTGCTTCAAAAATTTAGCTGGATTTGCCGTCTCACGTCCGCCGTGTGTAGTTTTTACCGTGTGCCTGGCAGCTTTTGCTATTGGGCTGTTTTCTCTTGGCTATTTTGTGCAAGTGTATGCCGGGTTTGAAGACGAGGAACCTACCAGCAAGGTTTGGAGCAGTTTTTTTTGCTAGCTGGGGACGATGAAAGAGAGATTTTACAATAGTGTAACTGCTTTTTAGTCTCACGGTGTTGTAACTGTCGAGCCAACATTTTATATTAATTGAGTTTGTTTTGTATGTGCGTTTTTCATTTGGGTTTCGATAAAAGTGTTAGTTAAACTTTTTAGCGATCTTATTCCACAGGCAATACATGTTGATGAAAGGGGTAGGTTCAAAGACAAATTTGAAATGTCGAGATACTCGTTGTTTGGGTTTAGTGTCAAATTTATATTGACCTAGTGTAGTCCTTAATGCATCTCAAATTTTGCATTTATAGCAATTTTTCAAAGCAGCTCTTGATAATGGTTTCATTGTAGGCTGTTAGTACAATTGCTATCCTGAACTGAAACCTCTTAATCAGATGTCAAATGATGGGAATTCATATTTGGTCAGCTAACTCTTATACTATTATGCTTGTTTCTATACCAGGACTGGAACCTTTTTGTTGCACACCTGAGTTCGACTTCCTTTTGTCTCTCGGGAAATCAGAGTTCTCATCAGAATGTTACCAACTCAACGAATGTGACTATCCCCACCCCTGTGGGGTTCAGTATTGTATCCTTGCCCATGTCACTGGTACTAAGCCCTTCTGATAGATTTGATGGAGTGTTTGATAACATATCACATTTAACATCAGAGATGACAATGTCAGATCTTGGACACTATGGTGTGTGTACCAGTATTTACATTCTCATGTTATTGTAAAGTTAAGCCACTTTCCAAAAGTATTGATAGGAAATTTAAAGCTGTTAAATCCCCCAGTGATGAGGGCTATTACTGATTTGGAACTTTACACTAAATCATCATTAACATACCCAGGTTTTGAAATAGCTGGTATTAATCATGACCAATAAGGGAACAACTACAATAAAAACTAGTGTAGTATTTATGAGGAATAAGGTGCCCTAAAATTTAATGACCCAAAACAATGCTTTTTAATTTGAAAGTGAGATCCACACTTTTCCATTGTGGCAGGGAATGTTAAACCACATGTAATGTATCATATGATTCGAGACTTTTCTCTGGTAACCACCCTGTGAGCTTCTTGCAGTGAAAGGCTTAAAATAATAATAATAATAATAATAATAATAATAACCTTTATTTGAGTGTCAACTGTATCTAGCACTGACGTACTAATTGGGGACACTGTAAAGCACAAATCATATTAAATTAAATCAATTCAATCAAATCAAATTAAATGTTGGTTTTTGTGAAGAGGGGAAAATCAGAGTACCTGGAGAAAAACCTCTCAGAGCAGAGTAGAGAACCAACAAACTAGCCCACATATGACACTGGGGCCGGGAATCGAACCTGGGTCACATTAGTGCAAGCGAGCGCTCTCACCACTGTGCCAACCTTGCTCATAGTTAGAACCATATGGTTTTGCTGAAGTTTTGATTGTGGCAGTAAAGAGAGAGTCCAACAGGGGATTAGTGAATGGTTGAAAGTTAGAAGCACAATGCTCAAGTATTTATTTAACACTTAAGTCTAATAACTGCAGCAAATATATTGTAGCAGTGTGAAATACTATTTAACAGTTATATGCCGAAGGCGAAGTGATTATCGGTGAATATTCACCGAGATGAAGTCGAGGTGAATATTCACCGATAATCACTGAGCCTGAGGTGTATAATTGTTTTAGTATAAATACACTGGTGATTATTTCAAAAAAGGAAAGAAAAAGCATTGTACAGCAAGAAAAAATTTTATTTCATTAGAAGCGTGCGAACGACTGGCAACCATTTTGTTTGTCAAGGTGATTATCGGCTGATAATCTGAGATAGCAAACCAATCAGAGTGCACAATTTTGTATAATCACTTGAGTATTTATACTAAAATATATTATAATATAGTATTAGCCTCATCAAATCCTAAACCAAAATAATAGCAGTAAAGAAATAACTGGTACTTTCTTTTTTCCCAAAGACTTCCATGGAAAGTTTGCCATGAACATCACATTGTCTTTACCACAGCCATGGTCTATGGGTAGGTACCACTGCAGCAATTTATTACCTGCCGTTATAATTTATGGGCTGTTTACTTAATGTTATACCGTACTAAGGGTAGTGTCAAGATTTTACGTGTCTAAACAAAATGGTGCTATATTGGTATATTAAGTGTTTTATGGATTGATAAATTTATAAACATGGTGAATTTTTTGGTTGGTAATGAAATGTGAAGGTGAATTAATCAACATGACATGAGTGTGGGACAGAAAAATTCCGAGTCCCCGACAGGAATCGAACCAATGACCTCCCAAAAACCGGGCGGGCGCTTTATCCACTGAGCTACGAGAACTCACAGAGAGCAAGGTCATTTAACTGAGTTCAGATATGACAGGTTTCCTGCATACTGCTAGGATCAATGCTATCAAAGTCATCGTGAGTAGTGATAAGTTTATAAGCTACCATCTTTGTCAGTTTCAGTTTCCAAATAATGAGGCCAACATGTTTGTTCAATTCTTCGCTTTCACAGATTGTCGTAAAAAGAAATGTTCACTAGTAACATTTGAAACATGTGCATCTCTCTCTCTCCCAGTGGACGTTGTTCCCAAGCATGTGTAAGTACAATCATTTATCATTGAGTTAAGCGTATGGAATGGAAAAAAAGTGGCCAACTTTAGCTGAGAACTAGTTGAAGCCTTTCCAGTGATGTTATTTGTAAAGGTAATCATACGGTTTCGAGTTCAATTTGGAATTAATTTGCACGAGTGAGTTTTTCAAAAAGCTGAAATTGCACGAGCCGCTTCGGCGAGTGCAATTTCAGCCTTTTGAAAAACTCACAAGTACAAATTAATTCCAAATTGAGCGAGAAAAGCCGTATGATTACTTATTAATAATATAAACATGAAAAAATTCACCTGGAGGAAGTGCCGGAAGATCTCATTGCGGTAGGACAGGAAGTAAGCATTTGACGCGGATTTGACACTTTATTTACTGATTGGCTGATGAAGATCAACTGATAACGCTACGAACTCAAAGCGGTTCGTTTAAAAATAAAGAATATCATAATCTTGAAAATTGATGTGTAATTTGCACTGGTGTTACACTTTTTGCACTGGTATTACACTTTTTGCACTGGTGTTACACTTGAACTGCACTGCTCTCAGCCAATCAGAATCGAGTAATTTTTTCATGTATATTATTAGGTCTTAAAACTGACAGTTCTCTTTTGGCTAAATTGGAAGTATAGTTTACCAGGGGGAATGGATTGCTGTCGTGGTGACAATAAACTGTTGGTGAGAAACGGAGAAACGGGATAGATTTCAAACTGACTCTATCCTGGATATCAGGACCCACTACAAGCCGACAGAAACCTTCCAATACACGCATTTCACCTCATGTCACCCTCCGGGTGTAAAACGAGGTTTTATCAAAGGCGAAGCAACACGACTCCTCAGAACAAACTCTTCACAGACTACATTTGAAGAGTGCCTCTCAAACTTCAAACTACGCCTCAAAACGCGAGGATACCCTAATAACTTCATTGAGAGGTCCCTAACAGGAGTCTGCTTCGAAAACAGAAGGTTGGCTCTCCAACAAAGAAAAAAGACTCAAACAAGAGTTTTACCATTTGTCACGACATATCACCCAGCAATGCGTGACCTAAAGAAAATTTTAATGGAAAACTGGGTGTCATACAAAACCAGCCATTGCTGAGAAGCATCTATACAAAGCCTCCGATTATATCATACAGGAGAGGCAGATCTCTTTAAGATACGCTCGTTAGAGTGAAAATTTGACTGAAGGCTAAAATGCATCGCTACCACAACTCACGAGGGAGTCCGTGTAGGCCTGTCATTATCTTTTGTTTTCAGCCGTGAATTTTTGGTTTTGCCGTGAGTTTTTGATTTTGCCGTGAGTTTTTGGTCTTGCCGTGAGCTTTTTGGTTTTGCCGCGAGTTTTTGGTTTTGCTGTGAGCTTTTTTGGTTTTGCCGTGAGCATTTTGTTTTTGCTGTGAGGTATTTGTTATTGCTGTGAGCATTTTGGTTTTGCCGTGGGGAATTTGATATTGCCGTGACACTTGTTTTTGCCGTGAGGTATTTGTTATTGCCATGGCAGTTGTGAACCACCGTAGGTACCACTCTAATCTTAAATCAAGACAATTGATTTGTAATCAAGTGTCTTTTAACCCTTTCACTCCCAAGGGGTCTCCATTTGACGAGTAAAATCGTCTGGCGTTAGACAGAGTAAAATCTATAAAGTCACTCTTGGGAGTGAAAGGGTTAAGGGAGATAGTTTTTAACCCTTTCACTCCCAAGGGGTCTCCATTTGACGAGTAAAATCGTCTGGCGTTAGACAGAGTAAAATCTATAAATTCACTCTTGGGAGTGAAAGGGTTAACAATGATATAGTAATTATATCATGATAGTTATGATATTTATAAATTATGTTCATTTCTAGGTCTGGTCATGAAACCTGCAATGTTTCATCAGTGACAAAGGTTGCACAGATGATGAGCTGGGATAATGTTTGTTCCAGTGGAGTTGTAGCCAAGACTGCAATCCCTATTTATAAACAGCCCCCAACATCAAAAGAGTTGTCTAGGGTATGAAAATCAGTGGAAGATAAAACATTTATTGCATAGCTTTGCTTGATTTTTTTTTTACTAGAAGACACAGACTTTTGTTAATGCTGAGAGAAGTAATACCAGGTACACAGTACAATGAAAACAAACTTTATGGACAGTGGTCAAATGATTATTGGTACATCTTGTAACTTTTTCATGCTCAGAATTGATCATCATGTTACCTCTCTTTATAATATCAGTGCAGTGATAATTAAACAAAATCTCTAAACTAACATATTATAAGCAAATATATCGACCAACTTCGGAGAATTACAACCTTAATTTTGGGCTTGACAGGCTTAAGTATTTATAATAGCTAGTTTTCTCTTGTGAAAAAGCAATGTAATAGCAGTGCGAAAATAAGGAATTTTTCATCACAAGTAATTACCTTAAATGCTTCTGGTTATTCATACGCTTAGAAATTTGCATTATGGTTGTGAGATTGGAACAAGTCTTGGGTCCTTTGCACTAACCAGAATACTTCAACTGTTTTACTGTTAATTCTCTATGGTGAGTGCCATACACCTACATGAATACATATATATATATATATATATATAAAAACAATTTAAATTACTGGTAACCCAGTAGTTTACACTGTGATCTATAAACATAAACTCTTTGCTAAGAATCCCAACTGGCAGAAGGCAGACCAGTTGGCTATTTACAAGTGTGGCCGATGATGTGAAGGATATGAAACTTGGGATTACCATATTACATATCCATGTAGTGGTCAGGACAGGAATCGAACCTGCGACTGTGACCAGATTACATGTCCGGCGGCCTAACCACTCGGCCCTGCTGCCTCCCTTATGTATATATATGTTGTAGGTCAAAATGAATTTCAGGTCAAAATGTTTCTAAACTATTTTTATTTGTTATTTTTTTCCTTTGTTTTAGATTAATTTTCATAATCCTCCAATAATATGAAACAAAGGAAAAACAAATCAAACTAGTTTGGAACCATTTTGACCTGAAATTCATTTTAACCAATAACACACACACATGCATATATATATAGGTATGAGCTTGGGGAATATGATTTTGTGTCAACTGATTAACTTGTGGTTATCTGCCATTGTTAGTAATCAGAACCTAAAACAAGTGCATGTTATCAGGACCAAGCATTGGGAAATATTTGAGCTACTTGTCGTTCTAATTTGTTAAAATATTGCTGAGTTCTTTGGCCAATCATCTGCAAAGAAAACCTAAAGCAGTGGTCCTTTTACAAGTTAATGTTAAACGTGCAGATTTAACCACCAAGCTGTTGTATCTCTCTCTGAGACTTTATTTCCAAGATCCCTAAACTACAATTAAACAAAAACTAAGAAAGCAAAGAATTACAAGAAGTAATTATGCAGACATTTTGTGTCACTTGTATGACACGTAGCTTGGCATATAACTGTAGAACTGAGCTGCATAATTAACGCTTCAGTTATGCTCGAGAACGCAAACACAACACAAGCCCCTTTGTGGAATTCTCAATCCATGGGGTCTCATTGCAGTGAATATTCTCATTGAAATTTAGCTAAAAATATATTCATTCATAAACAGTGGACATGTAAAGTACACCATCCCTAAACCAAACTTAGTGGTGGAAACAGTAGGATTAGTTTTGACATTAAATGGAAAACTGTGCTTACATATCAAATTCATAAATTGTTAATTTTCAGTATGATGCCGTCAACCTACGGTTGCAGTACTCCAGCTATTTTCTATTCGTACTCGTGATCAGTTGTGTGTTATATGGGATGATTAAGGGAAAGCCCGTCAAGCAAAACTTTAAAAAGGTAGGTACCATATTACTGTCCAGGGTACAATGGATTGTGCTGTGAAGTTTATTTTTACCAGAAACCCACTTTCATGACTGCTTACACTGCAAATAAATCACAAGTTTTGCAAATTACATGTTCCTTTGTTAATGACTCCCGATCAACAACAACCTTATCTTGTTTTTTACTCTGCCCCGAGCATTCTCACGCTCACTTGTGTTGTGTAACGCAATCTAAGGTTAACCCGAGTTAATATTTAATATATCACGTGAATGGCGCAATGTAGTTTTACTGACACATATGGAATTAAAAACCTACTTGGATTTGACCAGACCAAAAGGTTGGTTGTGTTTTATTAGTGTAGTGCTCTAGATTCAGAAGCCCAACACAACAACTCGCATTCTTACATGATCATTTTTTGTTCACACCACGCTGGTGATCAAAGTCCAACACTGGCTAATTGTAATTTGTTGTCACGCTAAATGTCACACAATGCACTCATTTACATCACCATAAGACTTGTATCATGTAACTGTCTTTAACCACAGAACTTTTAAAAACTTTATTGAAGGCTTCTTACAAAATTGCAAGGCTGTATTGGGTTATTAATAATTACCTTTGTTCTTTTTTCAGTCTTCCCTACCTATTTAAAGAAGAAAACTGTCAAGACTTAACTTGGCTATAGGTTCAGATTAGATAGCAATCAAGTTGATGACGTACATGTACCAATACTCTTTCGTAACAAGTGGAACATCATTAACACCTTAATTAAGTAATGGCATTATGTGGTGTAATTATTAAGAATGTTTGTTGTTTTGTAAATATTTAATGCAACAATACAGTAGTGGTGATGTAGGTAAATAAGTGTTGCATTGTACTGTCATTTCAGTTGCCCTTTAGATGCATTTCAAAAATTAAGCTTTGCAAATTCAAGAGAAACGTTTTCCTCACTGCTGCAACTTGTATACTTATAATTTGCTTGATGCACTGAATTGAATATCCAGAGAGATCTTTCATCACATTCTTGTCATTATTGGCATTGTGTCCATTTTAATTTTTTTCCATGTGGCTTTAATTTTTTATAAAGACTTAAAGGTGATTAGATCTACTATTCCTCTTATCTCAATGTACCTCTCTAAGATGCAAACATTGAATAGTCAAATCCAGTTATCATAAAGAGCATCTTTCAACTTTTGTGCTTTTACTGAAGATCACTAAGAAACGTTTTCAGTTGTCCCATTTTCCAAGTCCTCTTGTTAAGTAGTAGCGTTGTTTTTTTTTTTGCCTGTATTATGTTATACATGTAAATAAGGCAGTTTTGATGTTCATAATTTATTAAATGTAGATTTTTCAAACATTGCTTTTTCTAAAGGGTGAAGTACCTGCACGTAATCTGCAGTTTCATTAAATGTGGCAACATTTCCTAAATTTTTGCTCTGTTTTGAGAGATTTGGTGATTTAAAGAGTGCAGCTATTATAATTATGGTAAGAATTCATACTATTGAGGGTACAGAGGTGAACATGTTCTGTAGTACCGGTACCCTGTGAATAGGCTCCCGGAGCAAGTGCAGACTGGGGAGGGTGGAGACAAAAGGGAGTCTGTGGACTTTCTTTGATTGCTGTCATTGTGTGATACCAGAATCTGGTATCATGATGTGATTGGTTAAATTGCTCAATATTGACAGCTGGTGACAACTGAAGGTCATGTGTGAAAGATTTGTATCGAAAGATGATGTTTGCTCGTACGCTTCAATTTTCAATGCAGAATTCAAAGAATCTTTGCAGGATTGTTTGCAAGATTTTAGTCCCAATTTATTTTAGCAATATGATAATAAAAGAGGCTCCTTAAATCTTTCTCTTAGATATGGTTGGTCTTGAACTAAATGCCCATACATTCTTAAAGAAAGTGCTGGGCAGTATTGTGACAAAAGACAGTATTGTACTATGTTCATCGTCATTTTTGTTTTTTAATGGGTTCTTCCTTAATGTAATTCATGTCAGAGACATGTCTTTCCATCATGTTCTCTGGATATCGTCTATTCTTAAGGCATAGCTTGAGGCTTTTCATGCTTTCATCAAACATGTGAGATGGATTCGTTCTTAGAAGCCATAGTGCTTCTCCTTTTATGAATCCTTTGGTGACATCTGCTGGATGACACGAATAGATACTCATGTATTAAAAGGTCTCTGTATCTGATAGGACCTGTCAACATGTTGACACGCTTATGAAAAGTGGGCGGAATGTCAGCATGCAGTCCACAGGCTCCCCCTCCCCCTTCTTTCTTCTAGCACTCCCACCCCAAAAGGGAGCCTGTTCACAGGTTTGTTCTATAGTGAACCCCAACATTAGTAAAAAAAGAACATCTGCATTAATTTAAGTTTACTTTAGTAATCCACTACTACGTCAGATGTTTCTTAAATACATTTGTACAGGGAGCTGAAAACATTATTGTAAAGTACTTTGTGTAGTGGCTCTGTTTGCAAGAAAACAATAACTATTAGTGATGCTAGAAATTCATTGATCACACTTATCTTCTGCACTTATGGGTTTTCAGTGGGGAGGAGTTTAATTCATAATAACATTACTAATGGCTTCACCTGTAGCTTTGTATTGCTAATCTGTATTATTGTAGTACCATGGCAAGTAGGTTTAGGCATTTGCTAGAGTATGTGTAAAGGCATGTTGAGAAACAATATACTTTTTTAGTATTTACATTTATCTTGGGAACTAATAAAGTTTGCAAAACTTGTGTTGTCTTCCTCCAATGAATTTTCATTTTTGCTCGCTCCAACCAAAAGCAGCCACCAAATAAATCTGGTGTTTTCCAGGTTCAGCATTTCATCACCTCAACCTGAGGTTTTGTAAGAGTAGATTCCAACTGGAGACAGAGCTGTGAGATGGCAAATGTTGTGAACATTGAGTCATTGTTATTGGATTAAATTCTGATAGTGATGTGCAGCCTTTCAAGCCAGCACAATGTTATTAAAGGAGAGAATTTCAGATGGGAGAAGTGAAGCCCCATTGGTACACAGTGCCATGATCATGAACAAAATATAAACATGTGGAAACATGTTATATCCATTGGCACACTGAGCCACCCCTGGAACCTACCAGTAACACTTCTGGCCATCACCACTTTATAGTTGAAAAAGCTACTAAACAGGACACCAAAAATTGTCCTTTGCCAGCCAAGAGTGTCTTTACATCCCCACTTCTGAGCTACACTTGGGCTAAGTAGCCTGACTTAAAAATTTCCTTTCCTTTCCTTTTCAATTTCCAATGGCCCTCCATTGGGTGGATTAACATAATAATTTTAAAATGTAACTACTCAATATATTTTTCAATTTCTGCTGAATGATTTTTTTGTAAGCTGTCTTGTTTAATTAAGAGTCATTGACGAGGTGAGTAAATCTTGAGATCCCATTGGGGAGTGGACCAGAGATACTACAAATCAGGTCATGTGATTGGCTTGACAACGCTTCCAACTGCAGGGACACTGGGACCCAATGTGTCTTCATCTTACGAAATTCCGCTGTAAGTAACCCGGATGTTTTGGAACCATCCACATAAAAAGAAACCTTCCACAAGTCTTTAGCTCCCCTCAGCTCTTCATCTGTGAGTTCTCTGAAGTTGCATTTTGGACTACAGTAGAGAGGTTCCCCAAATTTACTTACGAAGGCATCTTCGGAAATAAGTTTTGTCCAAAGAAAACTAAAAGCACGGTTCTTTCCTTCAATGTCTGCGATTAAAACCTCGGAGTTTCCGTCTTTGTGGTAGTCCTTGTTAGCATCAAAATGATAAATGGAGGCCATTCTTTTCCGGACCTTCTCATTTCCTAGTTCATCAATCATACCCATCGAGAGAAATCCAAATTTCACTCTTCCATCATCTTCGCTGGGAATTAATTTTACCGCACCTGACAACATACCTAACGCAAACAGTCCTCCGCAAAACCAAACCACAGCACCACTGGCTAAGAATACAGCTCGAACTACCCGCCGAAACTTTTGAAAGAATGTGATCTTTCTCCCTGTTTCTGATGAGAGCTGTCTGGTAACAAGAAAAATGTATCCACCGATGCACGTTCTTTTCCGAGCTAAACCAAAACCAGAGCAAATTAAAGAGTGTTCACGTTTCCCATTTGTAGTTAACATCGGATACGAGCTGAAACGTACTCTCCTAGCCAGTAAAAAAACAGTATCCACGCCAAGCCGTAGCTTTTTTCGACAACGTAAGGTTCTAAACAACGAGTGGGCCATTTTCACTACTGTATTTCTAAAAACAGACGCCCAAGATCCTTATGGTCAGCGCGAGAGGTCTATTTACAATAGATGCTTCATATACAATATCACAAGAAGGGTAATGATAAAAAGGTAAAGGATATGTGAAATTTACTCATTCAACCGCTCCAAACATGGAGGACAGACACGCATATCATCTAGATTTTTTGCGGCCATTTCCCCAGCCATTAAAGGGCCAAGGGACACACCAATTAATTTTTAGGGTTGAGGAGGGATAGGATTTTGGGGAATTTAGAAAATAACTCTTGCAGAATAATCGGTTGGAAACTGACCTAGCCCGGGGAAAGGGGGAGGGGCTACTACCATATATGGTCTATATAGGTATGTACTGCTGTGAAGGATATGATTTTCAAGCAGTTTACTCTAGCATAGGGTATATAAATCAGAGCGTTTGGGTCTAGAATAAGGTATCATTTTTCACGAAACTGACCATTTGGTTGAAGATTTAAAAAAAAAAAACTGAACAAGTATGAACTGATGGGCTCCTGGTATGAATAAATCTTTTTTTTTGAGAGAGAGAAACGATTGTGGTATAAGGTTTTGTTTTGGCTAGACTGTGCTAGTGACCTCAGTTTCTGGAAAACAGGTACTCTAGGATAGGAGTAATTTGGGGGACTTACTCTAGTATACGGTAGCAAAATTCAACTGAACCAGCTCTCGTATAGGCTACGGGCTCCAGGGTTCCAGCGGTATATCCACACCCAGAAATTCCTAAAGTACCCCCCCCCCTCCCAGGACCAACTGCAAAAGCGTAATGAGGAAAATATCTATGTTGTTGTTCAATATTTTCCTTGGTTTAAATTTTCTTTTCCTTTTTTTCAAACTAATCATCATACATTACCATACCAAAATAGAAAGGAAAATAAAATTTAAACTCAGGAAAAAATTGAACTACAACATAAACACCAAAACAACTAGAAGGGCACTCGGTAGAGCGCATACCTCCGCCCCGCCACATATGTACACCAGATATTACACTCATCTGGATCTGAGATCCGGAGTTTAATCCGGATAAATCCGAATTTTAATCGATTGATCCTGGGTATATTTGCGACCTTTCCACCAAATTTTGTGCAAATCCGTTGATTTGTTTTTGCGTAAAACGATTAACAGACAGACAAACAAACAAACAGACAGGCGTGAAAACATAACCTTCTTGGCGGAGGTAATTAGGGAAAATTAGAAACAAATTGTAAACTTGAAACAAAAAAATTCGTAGACCAAATCCCCCCGCTTCACTCCCGGTCTCGAAAGAAAAATGGAGCTGTTTGTAATCTGAGTCATTTTCGGATGTCTGTATTCTTGACTTTTCTTGACCCCTTTTTCGGGACTTCCTGTAATCTTTAGAACCCCGGTATAGTAGGGACTTTAAGATCCGAGACGCGACGGCTTCTAGAACGCGGTGGCTGTCAAAGGACTGGAACTAGAACGTCGCCGTTTGCGCGGAAAAAGTTAAGTTAAGATCCCCGGCGCGATGCAAGACGACGCGGCTGCGAAACGCTCTTTATCAGTGTGATTCTTCAGCAATTCTTTCGCAGAAATATCCATGGAAATGCTCTGTTTGTGTCTATTAGAAGAGATCATAAAAACACACAAAGCTTAAATGTGCTAGTTAAGCGGCAGATGAACGCAATAAATCGAGAAATGTAACGATACAAGAGACGAGGAAAGTATGCAGAAGACTCTTGCATTCACTTTTTGAAGTTGTAGATCGTGACTGACAAGCCTTGCTCGAAGACACTGCCATTTTATAAGCTTAGTACACCTGAAAGAAATTAAAACTAGAAGGGCACTCGGTAGAGCGCATACCTCCGCCCCGCCACATATTGTTGTCTTAAGAGTTTGAATCCACAAATAAGAGCTATTTGAAGAAAAGTATATCCGATTAAGGAGTAATATTGTTGTTTTTCCCACATATCGCTTCTTCGCCTTCGATAACTTGGAATCAGGTGAATGGCATCAAGTTTCAAAACTGTTTTCTACCGTGGGAACCAAGAAAGCTGATTGGTCAACATTAATTCGATTAGTAAACAAACTCAATTATCACTGAAATTTCTGTAAAACCTTAGAAAACTTTCTGGTAAAATCGCTCAGCTTAAACACGACAAGAATTGCGGTGCGATATACAGTCTGGTAGGTTTTTTGCGGTCGTGGAACCAGCCATATAGTATACAATATATACAAAAGTTAGGCGTAAACTGACATTCACGTTTGTTCGAAGCCGTACTATCAAGTGTAGCCCGAGTGAACGCTCCCGAGGGCGTCTAGTCTGGTTCTGAGATCTGGAGTTTAACCCGGATAAATCCCAAATTTTAATCGATTAATCCTGGGTATATTTGCGACCTTTCCACCAAATTTGGTGCAAATCCGTTGATTAGTTTTTGCGTAAAACGATTAACAGACAGACAAACAGACAGGCGTGAAAACATAACCTCCTTGGTGGAGGTAAAAATTCAAAATCCTTCCATAGCTACGATCTAAAATGTCACCAGAAATTACGTCCAATGATCCTAGATTGCTAATTTTTCATGTTTAGAGGAATATATCATTATTTAAGTTAAGCACTGGTTAGTCTCCTCCGCAGCCGTTATTAGGATCGTCACGCAACGCTTCTCCCGTTGCGTGACGATCCTAATAACGGCTGCGGAGGAGACTAAGCACTGGTAGGAATATGCTCACGTTTTGTACAGAACGTCAACATTGCCAATCCCACGTTCTCGACGCGACGTGATACCATCAGGACCTACCATCAGGAAGATGGCGTGAGCATGCGCAATATGTCACCTCTTTAAAAATTAACTTCCGGCCGCGTCTTACAGCCGTCGCGTCTCGAATCTTAAAGTCCCCAGTATGTGTAGGCATACGCGACGTAGTTACCAAAGGCTGCTGCTTAGTTGGTGAGAGTGGCCAAATCACTCCGAACACCCTCGTGAAATCCCTTGTAGAATACCTTAAGTTTGTTGTAAACGAGTGCAAACGCTTATCGTAAGGGTTACATACCTACGCAGATGACCAACAGGCTCCCCAACTTGGAAAAACTCAAAGCGTTGCATCAGAAACGAGTAAAAGGCTTCCTTGTAATTGTCAGCGATGAAGAGAACGACTTGAACTGTCGTTTGGATACACATAGTGGTGTCAAAGATAACAGTTCTAACGAGGTAGTAGACTTGAGGCAAAAGGCGGAAGAATTCTGCCGAAAAACTCGCGTGGTCGCCAACAAGAGCAAAGTGTTCGTTGGGAATATCAGTTACAGAGTGAAATCTAGACAGTTGAGATATTTTTTCAGCGTTTTTGGAAAAGTACTTTATGCACAAATTGTCAATGATCGCATGAAAAAGCGATCAAGAGGGTGAGTCCAGTGGCTTGCGTACTTACTTTACTCAAACTGTGTTGTACTTTTAAATTAGTTCATTTGGCCAGATTTCCGTATTGACCCATCCTCCGTTATGCGACTGTGGCTGAATTGTCAAGGGTACTGTACGTGGAAAAAAGCCAACTTTTGATTTGACTTAATATGATTGGATTTGATTTCACTTGTGCTTTATAGTGCCCCCAATTAGTACGTCTGTGCTAAATACAGTTGACAATCAAACAAATTTCATCATCATCATCATCATTATTATTATTATTATTATTATTATTATTATTTGAAACAGTTCTTGTTTTCGAAGAACGAAACAGTACAGCTACAGCATGCATAATGAAGTATGGTGTGATATGGAAATGTAGTCCATGCAGCTTGACTTTGTTATCACCCCATACTTCATTATGCATACATTACTGTACTGTATCATTCTTCAAAAACAAGAAATGTTTGCGCGTGCATCACACTAGACAATAATTGTTGAGCTACAGGATGCTATTTAAACAATAGATTGTTTCTGTTGAGGAACTATCGGCTGATACGTGTAGTTGTCCTGCGGAAATTGGATATTTCCTCCATCAATTCTAGTGTAATGGGTGCATTAGTGTGTGATTTGAGGGCTTGTTGTTGGTTTGTCAGTATGGCCAGTCTTTCTGGCAGCTTCCACCTTGGGGTTTCTGAACTTATTTCTAGCTCTGAAGGTTACCATGAGCACCAGACTTCCATATGAGGTGCCAGTTGTTTTAAACTAACAAAGAGAATCACAACATTTACAACAAACAGCAAGAGAGATGGCAATATGAGGGCTGCTATACAAAAAAGTTATATTCTCATTAGCATTTTCTAATGGGCAAGTAAGCACTCCTTATCAAGTTGCAAATTGTAAATTGCTAACAGCAAATATTTAACTACTAGATAAATAGGTAATACCATCTTTGTCATTTGTTATTAACTGATGTTTTGCTTAACTTCGTTATTGATTCCTTCAGTTCAAAAGCCAGTGTTTCTTAGAAATTTGTTTGCATGATATTTGGAATCCCTAGTTGCGTGATTTTGATTTCTCTGCAGTTTTGGATTTGTAACATTTAGTAATGAATGGGAGGCTCAGAAAGCAAAGGAATCCACAGATGACGAAAGAACACTTGAAGACAGGTATTAATGAAATTATTTATGATCTAGAACTATTACAGGTTCCTTAAGCATGTTGTATTTTTTCCTGATGAATCCCATTAACTTGTAATTGAATGGTTGCCTGCACAGGTACACTAGCCAGTCATTTTCATTGTTCATGGCTGAATGACCAATCACAGCACTCTACTCACAGTGGCATATTCAGTTGAAAAATAAAATTACTCTTTCTGATCAATTCAGCAATGTAGTTTGCATTTTGAATTGTTTTCATTTTTTATAGGGTGTAACTTGTTACAATGTCATGTCAAATATATTTTTGTCGTTACTTCTAGAGTCATGAAAGTTTGTACCCCAGAAAGAAAAAGAAAAGGTATAAATCAGTTTCATTACATAGTATTTCATGGACAATCTGTGTACAATGTTTTTAGAACAAATTGTTATTTGTCAAGCAAACTTACTATATTATTTTTTATTTACATATTACATTAAAATTATTTTACTTAAATGTCTTATCATTTCAGGAATTAAGACTTCAGACCATGAAACGTCTCTAGAGGCAAGTATGGGATATTATTCTATCTTCGAAACTGAAACTTAAAGGGTTAACCTACAATATTTCCTTTGCCAGGAGGCCCTTGAATACTATAGCAGCGGTAAAAATGCAGTTGAAGATACCAGTGATCTTTTCTTAGAAGGTGGACAAGACAGTGGTGATGGCAGCAAACCAGAATCCAGGTACAAATTCAAAGTTATTGCAGTTTGCCAGTGGTTTGTCTTTACTTCAATCTATTGATCAGAGCTAACATGGTAAAATGTTCAAAACTTGAAGTGAATATGATATTTTATTATATCTCTCAGTTAGTACGCGCGCTGTGATTGGTCAATTTAGCGGGCCGTACTTCACTGTACGGCCCGCTAAAGTTTGTTTTGGTCTCCAAAATGACTCCAGAGATATAACAAATATCTTATTAACTTCGTTTTCTCGGTCCGTACTGTAAAATACGGATCCTCGTTTTTTCCCGTCGATTTATGGCCCGCGCGCTTCGCGCTTGGGCCATAAATAGATGGGAAAAAACTTGGTCCGTATTTTACAGTACGGACCGAGAAAACGAGGTTAATAAGAGGTACGTCATTTCCAACAACTTGACATTTTTCTTCCTGTTTAAGGACTATAATAAAGTGATGCCATATTTAAGCATATGCTGTGGTTCAATGTTTTCTTGGGTTTGAAATTTTCCAAACCAGTTTAATTTTTACTTTTCTTTGTTTTAAAGCAATTACCATAATCTAAAGACAAAGAAGAATAAAAGAAGAATAAAAGAAGAGAGACAAAGAAGAATAAAAATTAAACTGAAACCATGGAAAAATTTAAACCGTAACACATACATTACTCTGCAACATCAGTTCCCATTTTAGATTGTTACAATGATCAGGACCTTAATTCCAATTTGTTCCACTTAATTCTGTCTTTTATGTGTGACAGAAAAATGTGAAGGTGTGTTTACTGATTTGTGAAAGAACCGTATGATAAGGTTTTCAATTAAATATGGTAGATTTGACAGTATGCTCTTTTTTACGTAGGTGTCCAGTGTCACTTCTTAATGAATACATAATGCTTCACGTTTTCTCTTACTTGGGTCCTAAGGATCGGATTAGAGTGGAGAGAGGTAAGAGTTCATCCTGCTGTGGATTGATAGCAAATTCATTATTTTGTGTAACAGTACATGCAGTACATGTACTGGTAGGCCACAGCAAAATCTGTTTTATTGAAGTTGCAAGTTGTTTACAAGATTTTTCCATTTGCTGTTGTGCAAATTGTCCTTTGCAACAGGCAATTATGATATTACACTATGACAGTACAGTGTACATGTATATAATATTTTACTACCGGTATGCAATGACATTAATTGATCATCGCAGTTATGTACACAACTTAAGCAGCTGTAGGCAGTGAAGTTGAATTTCCTCTCTTAGAAAACAATTGTCTTCCTCCCCTTTTCTGACCCAAAATCCAAAACACTGTCCACTACATTATCACGCTCATGCCTTCAGTGCTTGTTAGGACTGAAAACTTAAATCCAAAGACTTAAGATAATGTCTCATAGTTTGCAGGAGATGGAGAGTCCTGGCCATCAAGTCATGGCATCATGCTACTCATCTTGACTTCCAAGGGGTCTTCACATCATTCAAAGGAATTGGAGGTATGTCATAGGGCCTAACTAGTGAGTACTAATTAAGAAATAGAAAACATGTACCGTGTTTCTATTGAGTTTTAGTATAAATCTACTTGTGTTCTATCACAAATGCCGCGCTCTGATTGGCTACGCTACCCACTATCTATTCTGTGATAGATAGTGAGTAGCGTAATGGCGGCCGCTTCTTCACGTTTTCGAAGTGTCCATGATAAAGATTTAGACAGTTTATTGGTCCAGGCTGTTCCAGAAAAGACAAAGTTTTGAACGACTAGTAGATTTATACTAAAACAATTAGATTATTCGCTCTTGATTTCTATCGCGTGATAGTTGACTCGGGCTGCGCCCTTGTCAACTATCACGCGATAGAAATCTCGAGCTCATAATCTAATTGTTTAATAAATAATAATGTAATTTCACACACGTACGTATTATAACGAGCTAATATAGCTCCAAGGCGTTACGTGTATAAATAAAGTATTGATTGATTGATTGATTGATTGATTGATTAATAGAAACACGAGTGGAAGTTTGGGAGAACGAGAAATGATGTGAGAACACGAGCCACAGGCGAGTGTTTCCATGATGAAAAAAAGGAAAACAACTTGTTAACTTTGATCACCAAAAATGTAAATTCTCTTTGCTCGCGTCATCATTACGTCAACAGCTCGTGTTACTTTTGTGTTTCTATTGAGTTATAGAAACACGAATTTTAACCAATCAGTGCGCGTATTTTCTTAGGACTGTTTTCTAAACATTTATAATCATTGTGATGATTGTGTCAAAGCATCTGTCTGCTAAGCCATTCTGTAGCATCAGCCAGGAATCAAGAAACTCATGGGTGAAAAGTTGTATTACAGGTTTATGCAAACACTGACTGCATCCTTGGCTTCACTGTTTTTAACTGATCAATTATTTTGAACTTTCATAAGGTCTGACTGATGAAGTTCTTTGGTCAATTTTAAGAAGAGGATGTCATAATCTGAAATCACTAGATCTTTCAGCATCACCACACTTCTTGACAGACTTTGCAGTACACTGTATAGGCAAGTTTTCCATGAAAATGACTGTTAGTTGTCTATGGTACAGGTTAAATTTGATTTCAGGTCAAAATGTGATAAACTGATTTGTAATTTCTGTTATTATTTTTGTGATAATGAACACCAGACACAAAAAAAAAATTACAAACTAACCTAGGTCAAATCATTTTGACCTGAAATCAAATTTAACCTGTAACATCCATGACCCTGCATCAATAATGAAATAAGCATACTGGAGACATTTAGGTCTCAATTTCAATGAGAATGTTTCAGTGGGATGCTAAATTGAAGCTAGCTCAAAGCAAGACATATTTGAATGAAAGATTAATAGTATTAATTACTAGGAATTTGGAAAGCATCATAGCCGTTGGTGGTGCAGGTTAGCTGGGGAACAAAGTTCCCTTATGTTATTCACAATTCCTTAAAAATGACAATGAAGGTCTGAGCTAAAGTTGTCATTTCTTAAAAATCTCTTGAAATCATACAGTATGTAAACGTAATTTTCAGGTGTAATGTAAGGACAGTCACTAATTACTTCTTTTTGTTGTTGACATTTAGAACTAAATATAATTTGGAAGTATCTAGGGCCTTTTTTAAGAAGTATATAACTTAATACTACATTGACTGATGCACTTCTTTTAACTGTTACAGCAAAACAGTGTAAACTGCTGAGGGAGATTGATATGAGTGGCGTCGATGTTAATACGTCTGTGCTAAAAGCTTTAGCCAAGGGATGTCCTTTTCTAGAGGTATGTCAACAGCCCTTGATACGAACTGGCATTATAGAGTACTAAAGTGTGACGTCACAAATATCTAAATTTTTGACATTATAGGATTTATTAAGATGTTTGCAAAAAGCATGATGAAAAATGCGTACAGGCCAAAAATCAGCCTCTCATGTCAATTTTGAAGTGAGATAATGCAACGTTTACGCTCCAATGATTCCATACAAATCCTTCTAATTTTGTCTCTGTTCTAAACGTTTGGAACCGAGACAAAATTAGAAGGATTTGTATGGAATCACTGGAGCGTAAAAGCCGCAATATCTCACTCCAAAATTGACATGAGAGGCTGCTTTTTGGCCTGTTGGCATTCTTCATCATGCTCCTTTGAAATGTCTCAATAAATCTCATAACTTTAGAAAATTAGTTTTCGTGATGTCATCACTTTAGTACTCTATTTGCAGTTAATTGTTGGTTGACTAGTATACACTGTGAGCCTGTAGAGAAACAGAGAAGGGCAGAGATCTCATGTATATACCCACCACAAGTCCCCTGTATGTAATTGAATGGTACGAGGACGTAATTGAATGGTGCATTGAAGAGATGAATAACAAGTTGTATTGCTTATACTGTGATACCCTCATGGTGTGAATAATATTAATAATAGTTAATTTCATTTCAGTTTTTTTCCATTTTTGCTATTCACTATGGGCTCAGTGCCATCGTCAGTAAGTGGCATTTGAAACAGAATTATTTTAATGTTCCCTCTCTTTTTGTTATATATAACAGTTTTTTAATAACCAAGTTTGAATTTTTTTACTGTAAGTTATATATATATAAAGTCTTTAAGACTCAATCTCATGGTCTTTCTCTTGCCAACCCTTGAAGAAATGAAGAACATTCTGTAAGATTAAGTTTTTTAGATCTCTGGGAAATATTCCAGAGTGGTGGATGGCTAATGTGGTACTCTGTTAAAAACATGACATGATGATGGAATAATTTTATGGCTTCTAAAATTTAATGATGGACTTCTTTAAGGTATTCCTTTCAACCAAAGAGTGTGTAATGACTGTTTAAATATGGGCTAAAGTACTCTTGTCTTCAAGAGGCACTTTTGTGACCAAAGCAAACTTTTATATTTAATCAAATTGTATATATTACTAACTGAAAGATAAAACTAAAAACACATCTTAACAATATGGACAGAGAGATAGTAATCAGGATTACCCATCATTCCAACAGAGGGTGAGTCTTCGAAAGTGCTACAGAGTTGGAGAAAAAGCGTAAGTCTGAATGAAACATTATTATCTTAATCTATTGTAGCATGTACAGTATTTTCAAGTTGAAACATTACTCATATTTTGTTTACCAGAGATTCCATTTCTACAGTAGTACTGTAAAAAAGAACTGGTCATTGGCTGGTAGTAACAATCATATGCATCGTAAATGTATGTTCCCAGAAAATTTTGATATGTTTCCCAAAGAAGTGCGCTGAACGTTCTGGACAACAGGGAGTTTGAGGGGGGTGGGGGGAAGGGAGGGAGGGAGTTCAGGATAAGACCAAAATTTATGAAGAGGGTATGTACCAAAACTAAAGTTTTCTAGAGGGGTGGAGGGGTTCATAGGAAAAATACCCTTTTCCTTGCTAGGTATACACTATCTGATATTTCAAAGGGATTGCAATTATTGTTAAAAAGGAAGTAAAGTGGTTTTCAAACAACAGCATAAAGGACATGGTATTCCAGCATGTGTTGCATTTTGGTTGACATTCACTTTAATTGAGCTTCTGATATTGTTCTTATCAACATTATTGTACAAGTTTACCATGAAAGAAAGTGAACAGTTCATAGTATTTTAAATTTTAGAAATGCATTATTTTACTCACCATCTTTTTCAGACTGTGGTGGCTTTTTAAAACTTGTAAGAAATTAAAACATGCTGACCTAACTGGTAACAAGAGTTTGAAGGGGCAGGTAACTATGGTGTTTTAATTTAACTTTACTGCAAATTTCGTCCCTGCATGGGATCTAGTAGTCTGGTATTTTTCCATTTACCAACTTTGTACATTTTTACCAGCCAGGTAATTTCCCCCCCCCCCCCCTCAAAAAAAAAAAAACATACAGTTCATGGAAATGAGGCAAAACATGAGAAGCAAGGGAGTGGGGTGTTGTAACGTTTTTCAGTTCCTTTGGTTTGGAGAACATAGAGGCTATAAACAACATTATTTATTATTATTATTATTATTATTATTATTATTATTATTTACCTACTCCAGCAATACTATATGTCACCTTTTTACTGTATTAATTTTGCTCAGACACGGTTATATAAAAGTGCCACCCATTTTCTCATCCACATTGTTTTGACTTGCAATATTTTGCACTGCAAGTGAAGGGGTTAGCTTGTGTTTCTGATGGATTTTTGAAATTAATCATTAACCCTGTTTTTGTCATTTTACTTGGTAAATGTTGCTCTGAAATTTACTTTTTCAGTGTTTTTACATGTTATCACCCTTTTGTGAAAGTCTTGAACTGAAAGAATGCACCCAGGTAAGTTACAGTATTTTTGTTCAATTTACAGTACAACACCCAGTAAATAAATTATTTATCATATGGAATTGAGTGGTATACTGGTTGGTAGCAGATTGATAAAAATTATATCATACGTGTTGGTATAAGTGGTATACCCACATGTGTGATATATGGTAACTGCCATGGTAGGATTTTTATTGATTTGCTACTACCCAGTACTCAGTTATACCACTTAAGTTTATAATTTTATGATAAAAAGAATATTATATGGTTGCTTGGAGATATGAAAATTTCTCTTCTCATGCTGAAAAAATTACTTCACTCATCTGTTATGCTCACTCGAAAAACGTTTTTCAAGACTCAGAGAAATTTTGTATCTCCACATGGCATTATAATATCCTCTATGAATTATGCAATGTGGTTACTCATAATAGCAGATGTGCTTGAAACAAAGGAACATCTAAAGTGACTTTTCTATGTTAAGCACTGGTGTATGAAAAGAGAAAAATCCTGATATTTAATTAGGGCACTTTTTGGAAAATCCTATGCTGAAGTGTGCATAGTTTTTTGTATGGTTATCATTCCAAATTGGGTTTCTTAGACTTTTTCTGTTTCAGTTTGTATATCATATTGTGCTGTAGTACCATAAAGTAACGAGGGTCGTTTCTTTTGGATTTAGCAGCCATTCCCTATCGTTCCTTTTGAAGGGTCCCTTCCTTTGCTGGGTCACTTTTTTCATACAGCTATAATGTGTACTCTGTACACAGGCAGTGCAAAGTTAATAATTCTGTTATTTCTTTTCTTGGGGTCGTTAGTTTCAAAACTTTACTGTGCATTATTATTTAACAATTATTCACCAAAGACGAAGTGATTATCGGTGAATATTCACCGATAATCGATGAGCCTGAGACAAATAATTGTTTTAGTATAAATAAACGGGTGATTATTTCAAAAAAGAAAAGAAAGAGCATTGTACAACACGAAAAAATATTATTTCATCAAAAGATAGCGATGAGATAGCGAACCAATCAGAGCGCACAATTTTGCATAATCACCTGAGTATTAATACTAATGTTGTATTAAAAGCATACTAGTCACTCTCTGCCTCCATAATAATTTGAAGTTTATTGTTGATTACTTCAGTGTGCATATGACTATTAACCAAATGGTTGAATGGTTGTTTCAGTTATCAGATAAGGGATTGAACTATCTTGGTGAAAAGTGTAAGAACTTGGATAGAATCAACATTTCTGAATGCATTGCATTAACAGATGGTGGCTTCCTTCAACTAACAAAGGTTTGTCTGTTAATGATCTGAACTCAGGGGTTGTTGATTGTTTAGTTTGATTATCCGAGTGTAAGTAGTTCTGAAGGAACTGTTGTTGATGATGTTGACTGACATTTTGACAACCTGAGCAGAAGTCATTGTCAGAGTCAAGTGATTTGGGTTTCAACATATTTATGGCTCTGTTTAATTTCACAATTGGTCTCTTAAGCTGTGATGTCATTGGCTGTTTGTCAGTAAGGCCATGGTGTTATTTGCTGCGAAGACTCAGTCGTAAAAAAACTCAACAATCAAGTCTGTCTCACATTGACGTATTTAAACATGATTCAACTCTTCATTTGTTGTTTGAACTCACCATTTTCACAGTTTTAATTTCTGCGTTTAAACTCTAAGGCCTGGTTATTAAATGATGTTTAGACTGCGCTTAACAGAACCTTTGTCTAAATTAAATTTGCACTGGTCCACCTAAACCTTTAAATCTTGTTTATACCACACCAGAAAAAGTAGTCAATACCTGCTCACTCAAAAAAAAAGTGAATGTTTAATGGCAGAATGGTGACTTTCTCTGTCGGAGTTCTGTCTGATATCTGCTGCAAAAAACTGAATCTCTAATAGGAGAATGTTGAATGTCTTGGTCATGTTATTAAGATTATTGAATTTTGATCAACCCCCATGTAAACGTATTTGCTCAATCAATAACCAACTTTAATTTTCCTTACGATATTCTTATGCATTCCTTGAAATTGCAAATTTAGCATGTGAAATTTGCCTACATGTAAAACCAAATTCTCAAAACAAACACATAAAGAAGTGCATTAGACTTACTAAGGAGAATGACTACCTAGATTATGGGAATAAACGGGTTGCGATAAGTTGAGATCTGTTTGTTGGGTAATATTCTCTGTGTTAATGTTTTTCAGCACTGCTTTATGATTCAGTCTCTAAAGTTTTCAAAACCGGGACCAAGCAGTAAGTGATACGTGTTTACCACTTGTTACCCGCAGTTGATTGAGTTGTGTGTTAAAACTTCGGCCAGATCATCTATCAAGGTCTTAAAATAACTGCTCAAGTCGTTCAGGCTTTTATTTGGATCTTAGCTCAGTTCAGATGATCACATGACGTCACCGAACCCTTGTGTGGAATAGTAGCGGCATTCAAAGTCGCCTTTACGTGTTGCCATCTTGTCTCAAACCGATGTGAATATGTTAAGCACATTTGGATAATGCGTTGTAAATGCGCTTGAAATAACTAGTCCTACGCCCCAACGTAAAAATTTGCTGAGCTCAACCTTGCTATATCTGGCAGGTGTCATATTTTCCCGCCAGATTGTGGCTGGGAGCAGGCGCTTGGTGATCACTCACATTTTCCCGCCAATTCTTCCTGCTCCTGTAACTTAGCACATGGGACTTGACACTAAAAATTTGATTTGGCAAAAAGACGCGAAAACATAGGATCATGCTTTGCTGATTTCTTTTCAACTTAGAATGGTTTTTGTAACTAACTCCATTTTTTCCAACTAAGTTCTAAATTCTCTGATTTTCCCTTCCTAGTCAGTAGCCAAGGTGTGCAAGGGATTGGGAATTTAACTTTACTGGTAAGTGAAGACTAACCATTGATAGCCTCGTTATTGATATTGGGAATGCTTTAAAAAGTTAACATATACAACAGATGTGCAAAACTCCAACTTTGCCGCGAAGTCTTTAAGATGTTTGAATCCAAGACGGCAAGGGAGTGGGATAATTCTATACTATTTAGCACAAAAGCTTTTCAGTCTTATTGCAGGAAAACGTTTAACCTGTCAAGTTATTCCTTCGTGTATTTTCCCTAGCCGTTATTCCCGCATCATTAAAGCAAATCTTTTGAACTCGTGTATTGGTTGCAGAGAGAACTAGATATTTCCAAGAATTCAGTGGTCAACGATGAAGTCCTGTTCAGTATTGGACGAAATTGCATTCATTTAACGTAAGTATCATTCGCTTGTGTTTCAACACAGAAGTTTTGAGGAAAATCGTTGCTTGTCTAGTAAATAACCTACCTGCACTTGTAAACTAACCACAACAGTAATTATAACGGCTGTCGCTCTCTTGGGTATTAAATGGTGCATTACTTTTCATAAACGAGTTGATAGGAAAAAATAATTGCATATTTAATCAATAATTTTCATATATATGTATACATTAAAAAGAATTACCCAGTTTAATACAAACATAAAGGAGAGTGTCTTGGTAGAGGTTATTAAGTGAAAGATTCTTATTAACTAGGGAGGTGTAGATTTTGTGATTGTTGCTCGGACTGAAAATGAACTAACAATTTTTTTAGTCAACTTTTATGAAATTTTTATTAGTGAGTATTCAGTGCTCGACCTTAACTTTTTAAATCGCTGGTCCTTGGACTAGTTGAACTGAAAATTTACTAGTCCTGAGTAAATCTGTGGTAGTCCTGTGGTAGTCGGAACATTGCGAGGAACGCATCGAAACAGCGTTTACAAGACGTATGTTTTGTTTTCACCTTGTATTATTTTTTAAACATTACAAACTACAAAGTAGCTACTGGTCCTGTGACTAGTGGTTCTAAATTTCTACTAGTCCAGAAGCATTTTGCACTAGTCCAGGACTAGTGGACTACCGCTAAGGTCGAGCACTGGTATTAGTTTTTATTGGTGAGACAGTAGTGTAGTGGTTAACTTGTCAGAGTTCAGAGCACTGTGTTGTTTCCCTAGGCAAAACATACATACTTATTTTTCTTGGACAACTCTGTCCAATGGGGAAAGGCGCAATGAGGTTATCCCTCTTTGAAGCGCCAACCCAAATGCCAGACCACAATTAACACCGGGAACTACTTCCCCTACTCTTTACGATCAGTGTGTGGGTTTTTTAACATCCCACTAAGTTACCATGAACAAGGGTTGTGAGACGGGACCTACGGTTTATCGTCCTTATCAGAGAAGACTGGGAAAGTCTAACCATATGCAGATGTCATTACAAAAGCAGCACTTTCTCCTTAGTTATTTGAACATCCCGAATGTTGGTCCAGCCGGGGTTTGAATCCCGCGACTTCCCGCACGGTAGTCCGGTGTTTTACCAAGTGAACTAACCGGTCGGCGGAAACTTAACTCCACACTGCCTCTCTCCACCCAGGTCTGTAATGCTCTCGATAGCTCTGAGTTGGACTAGCATCCTATCCGTGGGGGGGGGGGGGGGGGGGCAGTAACAATACTCTTATGTGCTTCATTCCACTGAAACCTGTTTAAGCTCCGGCCTACTTATTAATGACATTGAGCTGTATTTTTTCTGATTTGGCAGTTCATTGAACCTGGAATCTTGTGACAGTGAAGAAGGAATAACCGATTCTGGATTGGAGTGTTTAGTGTCCTGTTACCAGCTCTCCTCACTTGTTATCAGCTTTCTACCAAAGGTTGATTTCACCCGTGCTATGTAGACAATTGCATATACTATTATTTACCGTATTTATTATATGGCTACTATGGTGCGCGCGCTCTGATTGGCTGCTGAGAGGGAAAGATTTTCTTGTAATGACCTGTCGTTATGAAAAATTTTCCAAAAAAATTCTTTTTTTTTTTTAACATTAGACAAAAGTTATCCCATTCTTGAAGAAACTGTTTCTTCTGTCACTTCTGGTTTCGATCGCATGGTCAGGTGTGTTTCGGTTCCGTGAACATGACCTCAAATGACCTCTTGCGGGCGCAAGCGGATATTGAAGAACCCTTCCGTTTTTTTTCAGAGCTTAAACGGCCATATAATAAATAACTTATTAACCTCGTCCGTTCGGTCATTACAAGGAAATCTCAGACCTCGGCGTTGACGTATTGACCTCCCTATCGCTCGGTCAATACATCAAGACCTCGGTCCGGTTTCCTTTTCTGGTAAAAGTTGTCTGGAAATTTGTAAATATTAGCTTAAAGAAGTCTCCTAGCAAAAACTCATGCGTGTTGGTTCTTCACGGAAATACCGGGCTTTATGAAGAATTTTACGGCTGCTTGGTCCGCATGGTCTAATTCTCTTAATTTATCGCAACTGAACATAGCTACGCACAGTGAGAACAAGCATTTGATACTCCGCGTTATGTAAGGATTAAAACCTCATCAATTCTTTGACACACGCCCTGTGGGTTGGGCGATGATAGAATTGAACAACGGCCCTGCCATGCATGTCGTGAGAGGCGACTAAGGCAGGAACCTCGCCCGGAGGATAAAAGGGCTGGCGTAGGGTTAACAACCCTACCGGTAGAAAAGACCAGTTACAGAAGCATCGATGACAACTAACCAAAACTCCCACCTGGGTAAGGAAGGTTCTCCATCCTGGAGACCTATGACGCGGTGCAGTGAAAGCCGCCGAAAGGAAGCTGCAAAGCTGACTCCCCTTCCGACACCCGGGACAACAACACGAATAGTCACATGGAACATCAGGAGTATACTGTGGAGGAGTAGGGCCTGGATCGGGAATCAGTGTCCAGCATTACACGGCGAGCCCTGGCCTGGAACCCGCAGGGAAAGAGGAAGAGGGGCCGGCTTCGCAACAGCTGGAGGCAGGACACTGAGGCAGAGCTGAAGCAGCAGGGGACCAACTGGACTGAAATGACCAGAATAGCCAAGAACAAAGTGCGCTGGCGAGGGGTTGTCGATGGCCATGCTCCACCAGTAGCGACAGGCATGGATAGATAGAATTCTTTGACATCTTGCAGAATACGGTGGGGAACGGTACGAGTGGGGAGGGGTGCTTTGGTGACACCATTCACGAGGCCTGTTTCTAAAAAACACTCGTTGAGAAAATCCAGGATGGTTGGTATTGTTGTAGGGAGAGCCTATAGTTGGTAATGTTAGATTTGTCACATTTCGTTGCAAGTACATTATTGATAGTCTCCCAGTAAAAAAGACTGATGAATTGTAAGGCTGACCCCTCGCCCTCCCCTCTCCCCCTCGCCGTACCTTCCCCTCCCCCCACTCTCCACCTCGCTATTACATGAAGCGATGAATGGTAGTAACGTTCTTCTATCGTGCAGGTGACGGATGAGGGCCTGGTGCCCCTATGTACAAATGGCACACTCGCACAGCTTGTAGCTCGAGGTTGCACATGCCTGACGGACAAGGGTACGTCAGAGAGATTCACACCATGGATTAGTCAACTTCTTTGTTTGACCGCTCGTTATATTTATATAAGAATAACAAATAGTAATGAAAGAGATGGAACAGAGTTTTGATCTCCCTTAGGGACGGACCATTAGAAAAGTGATGGGGGGGGGGGGGGTGGGGGGTGGGGGAAAAAACCAAAAAAAAATTTATGCAAGGAAAAATGCCAAAAAAAAATTCATGCAAGGAAGAAGGTAAAAAAAAAATTCATGCTGAAGGAAGGTCCAATTGTGACTTTTTCACACGTAGTAAAAAAAATTCGTGCAGAGGGATTCACCTGAAAAAAAAATTCCTGCACAAGCAGTGAGCGAAAAAAGAAATTCGTGCAAGCTGAAAATTCCCCACCCCCCCATCACTTTTCTAATGGTCCGTCCCTTATTCACTTGTGTACCGTTGAGCTATCGTTCGATTTACTTGCCTATCAGTGTAGGTTTTGAGGGATTGAGATTTTTTACTTAAACTTATTTGCTAGTGAAAGAGTAGCAGTGCTCATCATGAGGGCTTACTTCGAAAATAGAAGTTATTTACAAAAAGCCTTAAATTAGATTGGATCAGAAACGGCAGAGAGAAAGAAAAAGAATAAGAGAGACCGAGGTCATTCCACGAGTGATCTTAACACTGATACAAATCTTTCCTTTGAATATACACCATTGTAATATGCCTGGACTTTCACTCAACGAAACGAGCACTGTGATTGGTCGATTCTTTATCATTTGCCCCTGATCAAGTTCAAGTGTATTCCGACTGGGATACAATTGCGCAGTTGTTGCCCGCGCGCCACATACAACAGCATGTGTACAGTGCATGACTAAATTAAAAATGGCGTGATCTTCTAAATATATAACAAAGCACCTAATGTATGCTCCTTTGGGAAACTAATTAGTTTTGTTTTCCCTCGAGTCCTGGGGACTCTTGGGAAAACAAAACTGTTTCCCACTGGACCATACATTAAGTGTATAATGTGCCCCTTCATTTCGTAGTCTTTTTTTTTCGGCGCTTTGCGTGCTGATTTAAAAACACTCTTTTCACTCGTGATGTATGATGGGTATTTTTTGCAGCTATCGAGGCGTTATTGCAGCATTGCTTTCAGTTGAAAGTTTTGGACGTCAGTGGTTGTTACAATATAACAAACACCTCACTGGATCTTTTAACTTTATATTGTACATCAGAAGATCGCTCTGGTCTTACTTGGACGCTTGGAGGTATGTAACAAGGATTAAGTTTGACGTTTGACCTAACAGGTTTAATTGAGGTCAACCCAAACTACCATTTAGTACCTCTCATGACAAAGTTCAACGTTTTCCCAAGCCTGAGGTCACGCGAAAATTAGTGACAAGGTATTTTTCAGCCTGCAGTACAGGAGCAAAGAAGACAGTAAAAGCATGGTTTATACATATATAGTATTTAGTTAGCGATTATATTTGCTTGTGAAATTGTTTAAGTTTACTCGTTAAAACCTTTTCCTTCTGACCTCCAAGGCACAGCCATTGAAGAGGATGCTATATCACGCTTTAGACAAACCCCCTGCAGATGTCAATTGATTACTCAAGACTTTTCGTATCACGAGAAACTGGACGCTGTACCTAGTCACGGATCAGGTGAGGTGTAAACGTTTGTTATTTTCTCTTCGATTGGATCCTTTCAAGAATAGGATTTCATTTTCTTCGCCAAAGCACTCGCTCATGGTCAGAAATATGCGCCAGTAAGATTCATCTCCTCATAACAGACATCACTAGGTGTCCTGACCATTAAGTCAGTAATATCTGCCATATTTTAATTAATATGGAGGGATTCACAAATCAACCCACAGGTCCTATTTGAGTGTCCTCACTGTAATTATTGTTAGCTGGCTGTAGTTGTTGCACTGATTTTCCTGACATTTTGTTTGTAGTCTTGTGATTTAGCTGCAGTAATGATCTGTAATCTTTTCTGTCACTTTGTTGCTAAGACAAAATTTCAGCGTCTGTACTAGTACTCGGAAGGTTGTAGGTTCCACTCCTATTGGGAGAACTAGGATTTCCTTTCTTCGCGTTTGCCTGTGACAGTACCAAAAAAATACACCTTTCAGCTGGCATCGTGACCTCTCTCAATGATTTCAGTCCACAGTGGCCCATACAAACGTGCTCCCTGTGCGCTTACTCGCGGAAGGAAAATGTGAGGACGGAAGAGAGAACTTTTGTACTGAATATTCATAATCTGACATTTTCAGGCGCATTCTATCAGGAAGAAAGTGACCAAGAAGATTTTGACGAATTTGATGATGACGAGGACGACGACGAGGACGATTATTTTGACAATGTATTGAATGATGATGAGGCATGGATGGCGGAAGATTCGCTGTGGTGGCGGCCGGAAGATGCTACGGATTTTTTAGAAGCTGACTATCCCTCGCTGCTGGCGGAGCAAGAAAGCTATTGGAGCTAAAGTCTAGCATGTTGGTCCTTTTCGGATTACTTTACAAGAGGCGTCTGCTCACAGCCCTGCCTCTCTTCCTTAGCTATCTGCATTGACCTAAAGCTCGTGATGGTTGGGTGTCAAATGGTGAATATTGACAGCTGTATAAACAGCACCAATCCGGACACAGCTATAATCTTTCGCTCACGGTTGGTACAGTTTGGTTCTAAATTGAACACTAAGACAGTTACTTGGGTCAGACCTAGCGTTTAAGTGAAGCGCTTTTACATAAAGATCTGTACAATTCACAAGTCGCATTATCGGCAGGCTTCACTTCTGTTGTAATTTTAGTCGATGTAACATGACTTCCACAATCGCACCGTGGGCCAGTCGCTCAACGTAGTTCTAAATTTAAGACTAAGTGGTTTTTGATCAGTTTGAAAGGCTAAAGCACTTTCCTTCCCTCTGTGACTGTTTCCTAAATTGCAGGAAAATGTTGCGTCTGCTTGAGCTTGTAAATATCTGTGACAGACTACTGGGGTCAATTCAATGAAACCTTTACCAGTGAAGCTATTGTTTTCTAACTCTAAAACAGTAACTGCTCTTGTAAAAGTTTTTTTGAATTGAACCGTGGATATTCAGGAGGTCCAACACGGTACAACTCCATGTTTTCCCCTTTTCAATACAACAAAGTGAGCCGAAGAACTCATGTTTTACTTAAGCTTTGTAAACCTGGACGAGAAAAGTGTGTCGGATTTGCTGCCAGAATACGAGTTGAATCTGAATTTCGTCACTGAACTAATTATATACAAAAAACACCACTCGAGCGTGATTAGCTAAGAGCAGTGCAATTCAAGTGTAACACCAGTGCAATTCACGTGTAACACCAGTGCAATTCCAGTGTAACACCAGTACAATTCCAGTGTAACACCAGTGCAATGCCAGTGTAACACCAGTGCAATGCCAGTGTAACACCAGTGCAAAAAGTGTAATGCCTTTGTAAGAAGTGTGACACCAATGTAAATTACGTACTAAAATTATTACTTTTTTCATAATAACTATTAATAAGAATTCGGCTTTCTTGTTGAATTTGTGATTTATTTGCACCGGTAAGTTTTTTCAAAAAGCTCAAATTGCACTCGCCGAAGCAGCTCGTGCAATTTGGGCTTTTTGAAAAACTCACCTGTGCAAATAAAATCACAAGTTGAACTCGAAGTCGTATGATCACCATTACTAACAGCGACGTGACGAAGACGAAGAGAGTTATTAACAAGTTCAGTATCAACTGCGATGATTCCACGTGCAAAGGTTGTTGTTATAAAGAAGCGTCAGGCTGATTATGTGGTATGTCCGATCCTGCGATAGATCATTGGATCTGGGAGATGCAATCCCGTTACTAGAGCCCGCGTTCCCCCGTCCATCGGTCGGGAACGGCCGCTGGTCAAGGAGATCAGGCCCCTGGGAACGAGATTTGGGAAGAAAAAACGAAGACGTAGAATACGGTCAATTCATTGGAAACTGTTCTTATAAATTGCAATGCCCACGCATAAGTACAGTTAACTGTTTGCACACTCAAGGATCCAAGGATAACTTTCTTTGCAGCTTTGTTAAAATTATGAGCCACAATAGTCATATTCCTGTACCAGGATCTTATTATTTATTTTTTTATTATTTTTATTCAATCATTTCAAATTCAAAACATGCAAAGCAGTTTCGCCCGCAACTAGCAAATGCTAGTCGAGGCGGACGACCTAAGGTAACAACAGTCGGTTAAGTAATGACTTAAGTACTGTTTACAAGAGGTACGGGAAAGTTAATTAATTTGCCAGTAAATGAGACTCACTGACGCAACGTAAACGGAAAGTTACAAGGAAGCAATTAGCAGGTGCATTACGCAAGAAAACAGCCAAATAAATAAAATGAATTAACTAGGTAAAAAATAAAATGGAGTACAATAACGGCGAGTTTAGCCAGATCCATATACTGATAGACTAATCAAGATAGACGCCTCAACATAATCCCACCCCTCAGCCTCAAATATGGAAAACAGCATGTTTGGGGAGTTCACGGGTCTCAACAGAAAGTGAATTCCATAGTTTAGCTCCGAAACTCGTAAAAGACTTCTGATTTTGATTTAGTCTCGAGGTTCTAACATAGAACTTTCCAGAGGAAGAGAATCGAGTTTCTCGCTTATGCTTATCATTAGCTTTGATAAAAAGTTCGGTCACTTTGGAAGGTGCATTTTTTGAAGAGACATCATGCATTACAGACAAGACTTGTGTAACGTATTGTACATTCAGAGGAATAATCTGGGAAGAAATAAAGAAGGGGACTGCGTGAGATCTTTGTTCAAAGAAATGCATCAAACAAAGAGCATGTTTTTGTAGTAGGAATATTTTGTTTAAATGAACTTTGGCAGCTTGGCACCAAGCAGACAAACCGTAGGACAAGTAAGGCATAATCCAGAGATACTTATAATGGCAGAGAGTGGAACAAAGTGTCTAAGACGAGCGATTAAGCCGACAATTTTGTTTATTCTCAAAGCAATATTGTTGATGTTAAATTTGCAGTTAAGGTTACAGTCCAGTAGAACTCCAAGGAATTTAAAATGAGTCTTGCACTCAAGAGAAATAAACTCGAGCACTGTTATCGATCATTCTAATATTATCTTGCGTTGATGTGAGTGAAAAATAAGAAAGTTGGTCTTTTTTACGTTTAACGTTAGTTTATTAGCGTTAAGCCAATCAGAAACGTTACCGAGTTCACTGTTCACTGTTGCCGGCCTCGATAGTTTTCAGATCCTAGTCAGCATTCAACAGAGTGGTGTCGTCGGAAAAAAAAAGATAATTTCAATGAGGACTTAAAAATTTCATTGATGTAGGTCAAGAATAGTATGGGTCCCAGCACAGCTGAGCCTTGAGGAACTCCATAAAAGATCTCATTTATCGCGGATTGTTTAGAGTTGACTTCGGTAACCTGTGAACGATCAATGAGATATATAGTCATACCTACCCGTCTCGACTAGTTTTTTTAACTATTTGTGTGTAGGTATTATTCAAACTGTAACTACTTGTTTTAATTAAATGTTGTTGTTAAAGTGTTGTTGAGATTTGGCGAAAACCAATTATGAATGGTTCCCCTTATACCATAGTAATATGGTGATCTCTTGGTTTTTATAGTGTATTGTTTCTCTTACTGTTTTTTAGGGAAAAACAAAATCCAGTCACTCCCTGTTTTTAGATTCTGATCGGTTGATTCCTCGGCTGGTGATGCTCGTTACTAATTTCCCTGTGCGAGTCTTCTCCGTTTCTAGCAGCGGGCACTTTTTACCTCTTGTGGACTGCCAGAAGTCCACGTAAAGTTCACTGAACCGAGTTACCGCTTTACGTTCATGGGATTTCGAGTAACATCTTTCTCGAGGCTAGTCGAAGGAGTATATTGTAACTCCGTCTTACGAGGACGCTTTGAACACCACCAACTGCGATTGAACACTTGTCGTGGGCTCACATAGGTCAAGGTGTAACCGAACATCAGCTCCACGGTGCGATACAACGACTGAAATATGAACCAAGGCCATGGCTGCGGAGGTTTCCTGTCTTTATGTGAATACATACCGTACAAGGCAAAGATGGAGTACAACTGAAGGGCACAGCTCGCAAACCCCAAGAAGACGGTGATGTAGGTTATTTTAACTAGTTTTGTAACATTGGGCCGACTAAGGTGTGCCGTTTTTCTCGAATATTTTGATGCGTGCGAACGGATGCTAACGTTTCCCAGGCTCGAAACGCTTGAATGATTTCGGCGAATGTGCCTCACAATTCTAGTACCACTGTAGATGAAACTCACTGACAGGGTAAAGTTGAATATAATAAAAAACGCTTGGCACACAATGCCAAAGGCTTTCCATCCAGCGTACAAGGAAACAAGGATTTCGCCGGTCAAGGCAAGAGTGAAATGAAAAGCAATGATACAAAACAGAAACATAGCACTTTGGAGTTTATCTGGGTACAACTTCAGTTTGGTCACTTGAAAAAACGCAAGATGAACCAGTGAAAACGAAGCCGTAATACACGGAAGGCCGATACCAAACAGTATTCGAGTCAATAACACAGGGCAGTATGGTAGAAGGTTACACTGCTCAGTCTCGTACGGGTTGATAAAGAAAAATAAAGCTCGTGTCAATCCGAAAATCAATAGCAGTGATGTAATAGCCATTGCCAGTTTGACCCTTTTCGTGCGGGTTTTTTTATCCGCTATTTCTGCGAGAGATATAAGTGCATACAAGGCCAAAAGCATAAATAGGGCCCCAGAGAGGGAGAAAACTACGGTTCTGGAACACAGGAATTTTGATAAGGATTTTTTAGCTTATAAGCTAAATTGGGTTTTCAAATTTAATCAGGAATTTAATCAAGGATTTATTGGGTTAACTAAGCCTTGGTCAAGCTCAGTAAAACCTTAGCAAAGTCTAGGTCATGCTCAGTAAAGTCTTAGCAAGGTCTCAGTCAAGCCCGCGGCGGTTCTGGAACACAGGAATTTAATCAAGGATTTATTGGGTTAACCAAGCCTCGGTCAAGTTCAGTCAAACCTTTGCAAAGACTAAGCCAAGCTCAGCCAAGTCTTAGTCAGACCCGTGGCGGTTCTGGAACACAGGAATTTTGACAAGGATTTTTTAGCTTGTAACCCCGCCGCTAAGTTTCTGCAAAGTTTTGGCCAAGATAGGGGCCGACAGGCGAAGCGAGAGGAGCGAGCGGAGGGCGACGACCAGCCCACGGCAAAGCTTTTGCATAGTATTAGCGAAGCCGACGGTTCTGGAACACAGGAATTTAATCAGAGGATTAAAAATTTGAAATGTGGTTTAAAGATTTGATATTTCTTATAAAAGTAATTATGGATCAGTTATGTGAATTATATATTTTTGAACTAAGAATAATAGCGAAAGAACTAGAAATTAAAGGTAGAGCAAAAATGAATAAGCAAGAACTAATTGAGGAAATTTCAAATTTCAAAGTTGAGGAAATTTCTTATTTAATTGAAAAAGTTATTCCCAATAGTAGAATTACTTGCGATCATGGGAAAATAAAAAAATTTTGTAGCGAATGTAATGGGTATAATTGTTTGCTTCATAATAAATATAAATATCGATGTAAGGAATGCATGGGAACGCAAATATGCTGGCATAATAAACAAAAACAATATTGCAAAGAATGCCAAGGTTCGCAAATATGTGAACATAATAAACATAAACAACAATGTGTAGAATGCCGAGGTTCACAAATATGCGAACATGATAAGCAAAAATCTTCTTGTAAGGATTGTAGAATTAAATTATTATTAAATGATTAAAAAATAAAAGCGAAGAACGGGTAATTGTGTTATGAAACCCTTATTTTGGTTTAATAACAAAATTGATATTTAAAAAGAAAAAATATAAAATAAAAAAAAGATGGAATATCAAAGTTTCAAAACAGAACTAGTGTTTTTTTATGAATTTATTAATAATAAAAGGCTTAATTTTTGTGATTTCATAAATGAAATAAAAGAAGATATAATGAAAAAAATATCAAAAAATAGAAAATTTATTGATTATCACAACAAGCCATATATTCCTGAAAAAGAAAAAAATATTTCTTTTACAATTAAATTAATTCAAGATAAAAATCTTGTTTATCCAAATGATATTTTTTTAAAAACAGACAGGAATTTTGATATAGATGGTTTAAGCGAAGTAGATTTTGTAAAAGCAGCGTTGTGTTGCGCAGATGATGAACTTTTATCTTTTGTAACAGGGTATGATAAGACAAATAGTTTTTATTTTGATGCTTACTATAAAAATCGTTCAGAATATCATGTAAAGTATTCATATAATCCAGTTAAAATTTATAAGTTTGATGAAAAATTTCATGTTAAAAAAATAGAAATGGGAATATTTTTAAATTACTTTAAGGTAATTCATAAAGAGAAATTTTTTAGAAGATTGCATGATGATTTAATGGCAGTGGCTTGGCATCCGTCTAGATATTTAGATTGGTGTGTTGATTTTGAGGAGCTAAAGTTTTTGAAAGAAGAGGTATGGGGTGATGAAGATTAATTAAAAGTTATGTTATATAACCCAATAAATGGTTATACAACAAAAATTTATCTAAATCTTAAACTAAAAGTTATGGGCGAACCCTTCAGATCAAGTTTTTTCCATTCAGTGTCTAAGATGGTTAAATCAAAGTGGTTTATTGGGTTCTCATATTTTTGGACTGGAATTGACGGATAATCCTTTGAGGGCATGTTTGCAAGCAGGGTTGATGGCGTGAGTTTCACAAGCTCACCATATTTGGTTTTATTCATATATGATGACTTATTATCAACTATACTACACATAAGTCTCAGCGGCTCCTTAATCTGTATATTTATGGGGTATAATTTGCCAGGATTTAAAACTTCAGGAACTCCCAAACCAACCGCCAATCCTCTCGTAAGTTTAACTTTGGTGTTCTTATTTGAATAAAGATAGTCAATAGTATCAGTCTCAATTATTGTTATCTTTTCCACTTCAGGATCATTAATAAAGATCGATTGAATACCGCGAAGAGAATATGTGCCGGGTTTAATTATGAAACCATTATTTTTTTCATCTAATATTGTCTGTCGGTCTTTGAAATTAATCAACCTTTTGGTTTGTATATTACAATCCAGTAGCTGTATCTCCCGAATATTTTTCAGCGGTGGATCAAAATAAATTCTAGTTTCTGAATCATACATTGTAATACTGAACATTTTGTTTTGATAAAATTATATTATTTTTTAGATAAGTAAAATGGAAACTCATATACTTCGAAGGAGAATTTATCTTGAACCAAAATATTTGGATAGTAATATTATGCTTCATCTTTTGAGAAAAATTAATAAGAAAATGAGCGGAGAAATTGATAAAGATTATGGATATTTTATTTCCGCGAATCGGATAGTAAAGATTTTGGATAATACAGATACTTTTTTCTTTCTAGAGATTGTGGCGAAAACATATAAACCTAAAATTGGGCAAAAAGTTAAAGGATTTGTATGTATGATTTATAAGGATGGATTTCTTGTAAATGTTTTTGAAAGAATGATGGTTCTAGTTCCAAGTATTTTTATAAAAGATTATGTTTTTGATGAAAATAAGAATACTTTTGAAAATGATAATATCAGAATTGGAATGGGAGATAAAATTAAAGTAGAAATAAAACAATGCAGATTTCACGAGAAAAAATTTGAGTGCATTGGCTTTTTGGCTTAAATATTATGTTTTGATTCATCTTGCAATTCTTCAAGCAATCAAAACATTAACGAAATAAAAACCAGGATAATAATGCTCCTCCAATCGCAAAAACAAAAAGATTAGTTTGATGAGAAGATGTTTCCACATTACTTATTTGAACTTTTTCTTCCGTTTCACCCTTATTTTGTGTTTTATCAATACTTGGTTGAGGTCTGGTATTTAATAAAACCTTTGAAGTTCCCAAACTGTGTTCTATTCCGACTGTTTTTGTTTCGTTGTTTACTGAATTATTTACTCCAAATTTCATATCTTCTGTTACTCTTTTCAAAGCATTATTATACCCAACGATACTTTCAGTATTTATTATTAAATTGCTTGGCATTAACCAAACTCCAGGAGCAATAGCTAAGTCAAGCCGAGATTTTGATTCTTGCACCGCCAATTGGTATTTTTGAATAGATTTTGCAACATCATTTTCAATCACAGTACTTTCAAATAATTTTCCAAAATTTTGTTGCGTTTCGATTCCTCCCCCACCTTTATTAACAATTGAAGTTCTAGTATTTACTTGCGCTCCTAAAATACAATAAACAAAAGCTTCAATTGATCTATTTATTCTTCCTAAACCAGCCATTGTTAATCCTTTGCAATACTCTGGTATAAACCAAGCATATTGAAAATCAGCAAAGCTATCATTTCGCAGCATAGATATTAAATTTCCGTCAATTTTTTTACCTCCATCATCTGAAAATCTATTTGCATAGCTAGGCCAAATGTTGGCTTCTGTATCATAATTCCTTATTTTTCTGACATTTTGTAATCCTCCACCTTTTCCTTGATATTCTTGTGATCCGGGTATTTTATCTTTATCCACATATCCTTTTCCGTAATCAATGAAAACATCACCCACTCCATGATTTGAGCCTCCCCTAAATCTAAAATCAGCTAAAGGTTTATTCAATCCCTTGAAATCTTGATCATTACTTAATCCAAATTCCGCACATAAACGATTATAAGCATTTTTGTTGTAAATATTATTTTTTGTGGAAAAAGTATCTTGATCTGGAAGAGGAACTTCTAGCTCATATATTATTCTTCTTATCGTAAAGTAGATGTGAAATATAAAAAAGCTTTTAACAACTTTAGGGTAATTCAAAATATCACCTAAACCTATTCCGCAGCCGGCTGTTGCACACCAAACAGCCATGTTTAATTGCTGTGGCCATTGACTAATATTTGGCTTATTCAACCAAGCTCTAGCTTCTTTTCCGCTTGTAAGTTCTACGGTTTGATTTTTGAATATATTCTTCATTGGGGCTGTGAAACTATCTTTTTCTGAAACATAAATATTCAAAAATATCAGCATTTTTGTTACGTCGTTTGCGAATTGATCGAAACTAACTCCTGGTATTGGGTAGGTTTTTGTTGTTAATGTTAAACTTTTTGGAAACGAACTTTTTTTAACGGTTGCGTTTAATCCCAAATCTTCCCATAATGATAGTTTCAACTTATTTGAAAGATTAGCGGTCCATGTTTCTCCAGAAGGATCATCGTCGGACATAATAGTTGTCCCATTAACCTTCCATTTAATATAACCGCCGAATGGATCAGCCACAAATGAAAATTTATTGAGATCGGCTTTTGGGTAACGAGTTGTGAAATCACTAAATAACATCTTATTCTTTGTGTTTCAGAGAATTTAGACTTTAAATTTAGAATAAGATGTAAATTTAATTAACCTCTTTTCTAATACCTGCAAAAAAATTCCACCCTACATCGGTTTTCTCATATGAAATTTTCAACGTTCTCGATTGTTTAGATCTTTTAATATATCCGTAATAACCGCCGTCCTTATCTGTTTTATGTTCATGTTTTTTTCTGAATCTTTATTATTTTTTTGCCGTATTTCTAGTTTTAGTTTTTCAAACTTTTCCGCTTCTGATAAAATTAGAGAAAATTCTTGGTCTGATATAGATTTATCTTTCAATGCTTTTGAAACTAAATCGTTAATGGTGTTTACTTTTGCCTTTGCCAGAGAAACTGTTTGTTCATGTTTACTAACATTATGTGAAAGTCTTTTTGATATGGCAGCACATCCAACCGATAATCCACCAAAAACTCCGCCTACAACACCTAATGGTATGCCAATAATAGCGCCAAAACCAGTAAGAGACGTACTCAAACCACTTGCAGAAAGGATAACCGAAAACACACCACTGCCAACACTGATTTTTGTAAATATTCCTCTCGCTCTATTGTATTTCTTTCTTACATGCTCGTAATGAACAATTTCCTTATTAAGATTATTTAATACTTCGCAGGACTTTAAAATCCTGAAATTTTTTGGTTCATCAGGTAATTGTGGGTAAATTTCATTATATTGTTCCATACACATTTTACTGAACGGAAAATACGCCTTTAAATTGTTACTTTCTTTTCTTTTTCATACTTTCCACAAAATACAGAACCACAGCCATTATCAATAACCAAGCATTCTTTCCTAAAAACCCAATTACTTCACCAGCTGTTTTGAATAGAAAGCTAACTATAGCCCCCACCATTCCAGGTAATATTTGCCCTAATTTTTTTCCCAAAGTTTTTAATCCATTCCCCAAATTCTTCCCCAGAGTTGTTAATCCCTTTGAAAGATTAGAAACTATAGCCCCAATTACCGCACCAACGGCGCTTAAAACCGCAAAAACAGTAAAACCATACTTTTTGAATATATATTTCACTCGTTCTCGCAAAGACATTGATTCTTGAATTCTGTCTCTTTCAGCTATATCACTAGCTATATCTTCATCGTTCTCTATAATTCTTTCATCTAAATGTTCAATTTCTGCGGTTTCTTCTGTAGTATTATTTGTTTTATCAACAAGAACTTTTCTTCTTTCTCGTATTTCATTTTGTTCTCGTTCTTTATTAGTAATTCTCGAATCTAGTTGTTCGACTATTTCTGTTCTAGTCGGCCCTAAAGCATCTCTTAATTTTCCCGGCCTTAGTTTATCTTTTGATATTTCCTTCTTTTTTTGGTCATATCTAAAAAAATCATCATCATTCGCTTTATAAACATATATTCCACCCCCAGAGCCTTCAACTGCGGGTAATACTACACCGCTTTCACCAATTTCTTGAAAACGCGTTTTAATTTGCTCTATTTTTGCGTTTGGCCGTACTTCTTTTATGTCATAATCTGCCGAATTTACTTCTTTTTCTTTATTTCCTAATAAAGGGGTTTTTTCATTTTGCTCTTCATATTCATCATCATAACTAGTAGATGTGGATGCTTTTGGTCTTGCTCCCTCATTCTCATAATTCCTTTCACCTCTAGTTGTTGATGTTACTCGAACAGGTGTTTCTGATGGTTTTCTACCAAGTTGTATATCTTTATCATCATCAAAATCATCAGGATTATCTTCTTTCCCCAATCCAATGGGATCAAAGTCTTCTGGATAATATCCTCCTTCTGCCATAATTTTTAGTCATCAGTATGAAATCTTTAGATTGCCTGTGCGCAAATACACTAAAAAATTGATATTTAAAAAGAAAACACGTAAATAAAAATCAAATATGAGTAAAGAAGAACAAGAATACAAAACTATCAAAATTGGTACTAATGATGTAATTAATTATGCCGGGAAATTAGGAATAAATATTTCTCCCAACGATGCTAATAGCTGTTTAAGTTCAACGAAGAAAGTAGTGGATAATGGTGTAGACCCATTAAAACTCAAAAAATTTCTTAGGGATAAATTATGCAAAATGAAAGGAATAGAAAATGATAACAGCATTGATGATGACGAAATGCTTAAGAAACTATACTCGAAAAAATAATATGCTTGTGTTATATAACCCAATTACTGGTTATACAACATAATAATTTATAATATTTTACTTACCGCATACCCTAAACCCAACATCCCAACCCCGACATATACCATTTCCCCCGTCTTTTGTTCATCGCTTGGTTTGTAATAATTAGAGAATTTTGGTTCATTCATTTGCCCGTACAATTCAAAAGCCTGATTTGTAGTTGATATATTTTTTGACGCTTGGTATTTTTCATCCTTTTTCTTATTTTCCCAATCAAGCATTTTTTGTCTTTTTTCATGATATTCTTCGTAATCTCTTTGGTATTTTTCCATTGCTTTATCATGTCGTATTCTTTCTGTATCCACTCTATGTCCTAGAATTTTTTGGGCAATAATATTTCCTCCAGTAAATGCCGTTGCATTCAATATAGCCCCACCAATCATCATTCCTATCGATGCTAATGCCATTATTTTGGTAAAATCTTTTGATCCTCTAAATATGTTTTAAGATACATGCTTCCGGATAATACCGCAACCCATTTTGCGTAATTCGTAATACTCGAGGATGGGTCACTCAAAAATGATTCTTTCATCATCTTTTTGGCTACATACCCAACCCCAGCCCCCAATCCGATAAGTACCGCTGAATCAGTTACAGTCTTCACAAGTTTGTTTTCGGTTGACATAATTTTTTACTGTACCATTGAGAAACTTTTAAATGACTTTTGGGATTATTCCATTCCTAAAGATTTTGGAGTTAAATGCAATGGAATTTTTGCGGGCTGGGGTATTTGCGGAACTTGTGATAAGTCGGGTATCCTATTTTTATATTCTGTATATCCATCTCTAGCTTTTTCCCGATATCTCATAAAAAGATCAAATGCTGTAAACCCCAATCCAATAACGGATAAAACGGTAGTAAAAGATAACTCTGGAAGCCACGATTTCGCTTCATCATTTGCTACTATCCCCGCATGGACTGGATCACGTTTCATCTCCCTGGCTAATGCTTCTTTTGCTTTTTTATTATATTCTGCTAATTTCTTTCCTGCCGCAACCTTTTTAGGATCCTTATCCTTCTTTCTATTATCAATATTCTCAGGTGTTGGATCAGAAGTAATTCTCTCAACGTTTTGCTCATTTTGTTCAGACATTATTTTACATAACATTAAGAACTCTTTAGATCTCTTAGGAATAATATGTAAATAAAATAATAGTATGCTAAGTAAACAGTATCAACCCCCTTCAGCATATTGCTTAGTATTATGCTCCAGCTCTGCTGGGGAGGCGCTAGCGCGTCGATCAGTTGTGCTATCATTTACTGGTTCTTCTCTTGGAAATTGTTGATTTTTGTTGAATTTTATGTGTTTAGCTACTTGAAATAATCCGCTAGCAAGTGCTGCCAGTCTTCCTGATTTCAATGCCAAGAACCCAACAATGTTTGTTAGTTCGCGATTAACCAAATCATCATTCTTCAGATCATTGCAAAGAGCTTCTATATCATCCACTGGAACTAAATAAGAAATAACTTTAGAAACTAATTGAAGGGATGAATCTACCAATCCACCGTTAATTTTCTTTCCCATTACCGATTGATAACGATTAAAATATTTTTCTACGTCGCGTTCTGATAATTTTTTTACATCACCCAGACTCATATCAACCCCTAAATATTCCTTTGTTGTTCCAAGCACTGCGAGAATGGCTAGTGATTCTTGTTTGATTTCAAGATCCTCACTTTGATTAGTATCATTTTTTCCCGATCCTCCCACCGGTCGGTCAGTTTTTTCTGTTCCTCCCTCAATGTAATCTTCCGGTTTTGTCATCTTTGTTAAATCACTTCTGGTATCTCTAAATAGCAATTAAATGGATATCGCAAAGATAAACATAACCTAGAATATTTTTCAGTTTTCAGGAGTTTTGCAAACTTTTTACCCAATTCATAATCCAAATCACCTCCGTAATCTTCGAAAAACATTTTCATACCTTTCTGCGACGGATTATGGAAAGTAACAACACAGGCCACATTTTCTCGAAATGGTTTTGCTATGGATGTTAATTGCTGGGTTAGAACCCAAACTGATAATCCATGATGCCTTCCGGAGAACGCCAAATCAATAAATTTATTGGATCTTTTCTTCAAGTCATTAGAAACGGCGCAATCATCTAAAATTATTAGCGTATTGGTTCCGGAGAATAAAGTTTGGCAATCAGTTAGTAACTCATTAATCTCCTCAACGTTACTTGCATCTGGAGATAATACATAAAAATGTTTATCCCCTAAGGCAAAATTATGATAAGTTTTATTTTTAGAATAAGTCGGGCAAATTAACACAATATATTCAAAAACTTTCCGGAATGAGCCTCGGAGCTGTTCAATTAAATACTTTGTTTTCCCACAATTTGTGGGCCCTGTTATAATACAATGGAATGGTATTTTATCTCGTAAATCTTCCATAATTTTTTGTATCATAACATTAATACTTTATAGATCTCAAACTCGAATTCATAATCTCCAGCATTGCGTCGGCTACGACAAACATATGACAAGTTATGGTTCCAGATCCGCTTTGTTTCCTTTTAATTTCTATTTTTACACCATCATGGGTATTATTTAGAGCTAATCCTCCACCATGAATTCCATTATCCGGATGGGTTCTGGTGTCAACCCAAAGAGCAAACTTATCTGCGTAAAATTCTTTTTCTTTCAAAGAAATTTGCAAACCGTCATCCCTGTGAAATCTCTTTTTCACAGATTCCCAAAGATCAGAAGGAATCATGCCTCTAGAGTATATTCTATTTGGCACACCATCAACATCAATTTCTACGGAAGATATACCCGGGTTATAAAAATTTTCAGAATCCCTTGCTCCTTCGGCCTGAGCTGTGAAAAACAAAAACAATATCCCAGTCATTGATCTTCTTGGGAGATTAATGTGCTGATTAATAACACCATCTCCGCCAACGGAAAAGGTAAAAGTTTTGTGAAGAGTAATATTCTCATAAAAGAAACCCTTACCAACTTGATATGCAGCTTGAGCCTCACGGGCTAAATATTCACTAGAAATTGAGGAATATTCTAACTCTAGATTTTTGATTGAATATGATGGTGGTTTAGTTTTATCGGAATAAATAAGAATATTATTAATTGGAGCAAGAGTAATCTCAAATATCAGATGGTTTTCTAGGGCTTTGGGGTAAAAAACACCATGATCATTTAGGATGGGGTGGTTAATTGGTATTCTATACTTTGTTCCATGAATTTTAGCCAAAACGATTTCTTTCTGATCTATTCCTGTTTTTGCGTCGCCAGATTTTGTTCTATGTTTTCTAATATCAAGAGAAGAAATTCCTTGTTTTAATCTATCTTCTCTTTCTTCATTGGTTAAAAATAAATCTCGATATGTTTGAAATAAATCATATCTTTGGGTATCTTGCAGCGTTTCACCCCCAAAAAGAACTTTCATTCTGGTGACAAGATTACGACCAACGTTATTAACAAGGGTGTTATTGGCATGACCCTCCACATCCAAATCAAAAAGAAGAGATACACTTCCGGGAACAATAACCAAATTCTCCGCCAATTTAGGAATATTTATATACAGTGTTTCTCCCGGACTGGCAGAGGATGGGTTGAGAGTAATTCGATTCAATGTAGATTCTGCTTTCAAACCAAAGGGTTCTTTTGGAATTCTGTTTGGATTAATTTTCTCAGACGTCATTGTATGATTTATAAAATACTTTTATTTACCTTTAAACCGCCGAAACCTTGTTTGGCTTATTTTCTAACTTATTAATGTGTTTTAATAATCCTTCTCTCGCTCCGGGGATTAAAATCATAATATTAAAAATATCATCACCATCTTCCATATCTAGAATTTTTTTAATGATAATTTTTTTCATAATGATGATTTGGTATCCTGAAAAAATTATTTTTTCATTCTCCATTCCAATTTATAAGATACTTGTTTATTTTTAAATGAATAACGAAAAGATTCTCCAAAAAATATATTATTCAGCTGAAGGATATTGGAAAGGATATTCTGCAATTCCAAAATTGGCTGAGAAGGCTAGAGTAAGTGAAAATGAGGCAAAACAATGGCTGCAGAAACAGGCAATTTGGCAAATCTATCTACCTGCCCCAAAATATATACCAAGACCGCACTGGACCGTGGATAAACCCAATCAGATTCACCAAGCGGATTTATTATTTTTACCGCATGATAGAGTTGGAAGAAAAACATATAAATACGCGTTAGTTTTGGTTGATATTGCCTCGAGATATAAAGATGCTGAGCCATTAACCTCAAAAGAAAGTCGAGAGATAACAGAAGCTTTTAAGAAAATATATTCTAGAAGATTGAAATACCCAAAAACATTAATGGTTGATCCTGGGAAAGAATTTATGGGAGAAGTTAGTAAACTCATGAATTACCATAATGTGAAAATACAAAGAAGTGAAGCTGGCAATCATAGAGCTCAAGCATTTGTGGAAAACGCAAACAGAATATTAGGGGAAAAATTATTTAGTCATCAATATGCGCAAGAAATGATTAGTGATGGCCGATCAAGAGTATGGGTGAAAAGATTGCCAGATATTCTGAAAACTTTGAATAATACACTTATTAGAATAACCGGTAAAGAGCCTGATGAGGCTATAAAACTGAAAGAGATGAATATTGAACCCAAAAATTATCAGCGGGTGGTTGGGCTTGATGAGGTTAGATTGCCACCTATTGTAAAAGTTAGATATTTATTATCGCCGGGCGAACTTGAAGGCGGAGAAAAAAGACGAGCTACTGATCCTATTTGGAGTATCAAAGTTTATGACATATCTAGAAGCGTTATTTCATCCAATCAACCGGTTTTATATTATTTAATTGATGGCCCGCAGCGAGGATTTGTGAGGGAAGAATTACAAGTTATTCCTTATGATACTAAGTTGCCGCCCAATTCTGTTTTAGCACGATAATGGCCATAAGGAAGAGTATGTATTCCGTCTTTTTGAATGATTCTCTTATCATCATAAGCGGATAGCGCTTTTTTGTTAACTGTTTTTGTGTAAATATCGTGTAGTTTTGAACCGATTAAATTTTGCGATCTCATTTGTGGTTCTTTAGTATTCAGACAGTTTTTGAAATCATTAAAACTTATCGTTTTCTTGACAACTAATTTCTTTGTTCCTTTATTCTTCTTTATCTCTTTGCCGTTGTCCATTAATAAGGCATATTGTTTTGCACCCAATCCTACAAATTCTGTGGGTATGCTTCCACCAAACTCGTCCTTAAACTTGCCAATTACTTTTTTGTTTACATCGTCCCAAATACCAGATTTGTGATTTTTAGGATAGTTACTGGTGTCGAACTTTTCCCGTACATCTTGACTTATATCTTCATAGAAATCTTCCGTTTCTATATTATATACAAGGCTATCAGTATCGGTCATAAGTAATTCGGCTTTTTCTCCATATTTCTCTTTGATATAATTATAATGAAAGTCGTACATTATTTGTTTACTTAGATCCAAAATGGAAAACCCCACGTAAACCGGTTTATTGAATCTTATTTCTGTTTTCTTCATATTTATAGCGGCAAGATCCTCAGAAAAGATAGTAAAATGATTAAAGTTTGGTTTTCTTATTAATTTTTTGGCCGATTCTATATTATTAACTAATCTAACATCTATCCTTTTTCTCATATTTTCCATTGTTTTGCCAAATACGGAGTTATTCATTAGTTTGAAGAAATCCTTTTCAAAGTCGTTTTTCGCGTGTTTCCTCAATTCGGTATTACGATCGATGTAAACCTGTAACCACTTTGACTCTTGAAATTTAATTCCCTTATGAATCTTTGTTATTTTTAATCCTTGTTTTTCATAAAATTTCAGAGTTTCGTGATGAACTACATATCTTTTCTTATCGAATAGGTTTGGTATTAATTTCTTTACTTTATTAACAGTAAGTTTTTCTGGCCCTAAAGGTAGATCTTTATGACTATCATGAAGATTTTTTGGGTATTCCAAATCAACCTCAAGTATACAAGGTATATTCCTCCAATTTTCGAGCTCTTCATTTGGAATCCATTTAAATCCCCGTTTGGGTAATTTCTTGCTCATTGCGGCTCCGTACAAGTTATTTGCATCAAGATAGATAATATAACTTATAAGCTTATCTATTTCAAAATCTGTCATATAGGGGTTATTCGCTTTAGCATATCTTTTTGATACTTGGGATGTCCCACCTCTAATCCCTTTCTCAATAAAAAGCAGCATATTAACGTCTGTGAACAATTCCAAACTAACTTTAGTTAATTTTAGCATTGCATCCCAAGATAATCCCGGCGATGTGAAATAGTGAGCAGGATCTAAACTATAATTAGCAATACACACATCTCTAAAGTTCTCGAATACATCTGCAAGCTGCAGTACATCTGTTTTTAGGTATAAATCATGATAATCTCTCATTGTTTTCATGCCAAATGTTCCCCACACCTTTTGGGCGTGTTCATAATCCTCATCCGAAATATCTTGATTATTTAGTTTTGAGAAAAATGCGTCCTTTGGTGGAAGTTGGGTTTCATTAAGTTTATCAATGCGATCAAAATTATCATAAGGGTACACACCCTTTCTCAACAATAGTTTTAACTTTTCTCCTGTGAAATGTTTCTTAATTTCTGTCATATTTTTATCTATTGGGAAAAAACACATACTTCCTAATAACTTGCAATTCTTACATTGATCGCAATTACCAACACCATTAAAAGTAATAATCTTTCCATCTTTTACGTATCTTTTCAAACATTCACCTGGTTTGCACGACTCGCATTTTCCACATTTTGTAAGATTATCAACCAGCCCACTAAGAGATAATTGCAAAAATTTATAAGAATCAATGAATCTTATTGTTCTAGTAATGGGCTTTTCCTTGCCATCTTCATCCTCATCTTCGCAATCGCAATCATGATCGCAAACATGCTCACAATCGTAGTTAATTAAAATTTTCTTTGAGAAACTAATATACTTTTCATCGGTGTTGGCGAGACAGCTCATTCCTCCCTTTGTTTTCCCAAGATTCTTAATGAATAGATGAGAATCGTACCCAGATAAATTATGAATTACTACTGGAACGAATTTGGGAATCACATATTTTAAGTTACAAATTTTATGCGCTGCTCCTCTATATTTTCCGGTAAGATGGCAATGATCTATTACTTTTTTAAAATCTTCTTCTTCACCTTCAGAAAATTTACGCTCGCATATATGGCAGTTAGTTGCATTTTCGTAATCTTTTTTATCCATTTCCGACATATTCTTTTTATCATAAACTTTAAAAGTTTCCTTTTTTTCTTCTATTAGTGCAAAAATTTTCCTAACATCTCTTTCTAAATATTCTGTAAATATCTGCGCCACATCCTCATCGTCGGATTTCGCGGTATAATTCACGCAGATTTTAAAATCCTTTGGCAATATGCTTTCATCGAAACATTTGATATAATAGCAGAACCCTGAGGCTTTATGCATTTGGTAATTTTTAGTAAAGCTTTTAATTTCGTTTGGCGAGCACGTGTGTATTGGTATTAGGCGGCCCTCAAAATCCACATAAATAACAAAGGGGTGCCGCATTTTATTTTTAAAATTTTTAAAGTAAATAAATTTAGGGCTGCCATCTTCATTTTTAGGCATTTTGATTTTAACTTCTCCGTGTGAATCGCAGTATTCTTTGTGTTCTTGCAAAATTCTTTCATCATAAAATGAGTTAAAACACCTAAGGCAGAAATGTTTTTTGTTTTTATTATCGTCGACTTCAGATGACAAAAGTCTGCTAATATTATTTACCAAAATGTAGTGATTTTTCTCGCCATTATTTATTAAAAGTAATGTTATAAATTTACAATCGCATAACTTGCATTCATAATTATTGCAATCACATTTCTTGCATCCGCATTCTTCGCATTCGTGTTTTGTGCAATCTTTTTTCGCACATTTCTGTTTTTTCTTGCACTCTTTTTTCATGCAACCGCAATTCTTACATTTTTCTTCTTTCTTGCAATAACATTTATCGCTTAATCTTGCGACATATATTTTATCATCTTCTTCGCTATATTTCAGCACATTGACTGGATACGGGTTTTGTTTTTCAAACTTGCCAAAATCTTTTAATTTCATTGGTCCTTCGATTCCAGAAAAGTCTAATTTTTTACAATTTTCAAACAATTCATTATTTGCCCTCTCTCTATTATGTTTTCTTGGAAAAACCGCCTCTGTTAATGAAAGTTGCCCGCAATCTTCGCACTTATTTTGTATGTTAATAGTAGCTTTTTTTGCTGCTAATCTTTTCGGAGTTGGTATATATGAACTACCAGAAGTAACTGTGTAGGGCGCGATTCCAACGTCAATTCTCGCAACAGAATCAAATACGAATTTATAATCATTATCTAAAAATATTTCAACCTCGTCGAGCATATTTTTAATTATATCATCATATTCTTTTGATAAATCTCTTTCTTCTGTAATTATTTTTGGTTTAGCATGAAAGTATTTTTCTGCCTCTTCTATAATTTGGTTATTTTCCGAAGGAGATTTTACAAACTTGGATGTTAATATAACCTTAACCTTTTTTGGTTTCTTATCCTTATTAATAATATCTATAACCCTTGGTTTTATTTTTTTCATGAATTCTTCAATAGTATATCCTTTTTTCCCATCAATAGTATGTTGTTTCAAATACCCATTTTTGAATTTTCTTACATTTTCTTTGATAATTAATTCTTCTTCTTTCAGCCTTTTTGTTTTTGGCCTTGCTCCCTCCTTCTTGTAATCTCTTTTTGATTTTGCTTGGTTTGGCTGATTTTTGGGTTGGTTTATTTCATTTGCTTTTTTATATCTATCTATAAATTTTTTAGCTAGTTCCTCTGTTTTATTTTTTACTTTTTCAGGAATATATGGTTTTACTAAATCCCAAAACTTGTTTAATGCATTCCCAAAAAAGGGGGTTTGTTTAGTATTTTTAACCAAATCTTTTTTCATTGGTTGGGTTTTAGGTTTTGTTGGAATTGGAGGTGGTGGTCGTGTTGGTTTTGGTGGAGAAGGTCTTTTTGATTTAGTTTTATTAATATTTATTCTAGGTTGGTTTGGTGGTGGCGTTCCGGGAGGCGTCGATGGTATAAATATATCAGGCGAACCTGGTGGTGTGCCCGGAATTTGAATTGGTTGAGGAATATTTAGAGGCGGTAAATTTGGTCTGTTTCTTGGTCTTATTTGCGGTATTGGAAGAGGGGGTTGCGGTTGATTCGCTCTTCTCCTCGGCATATTATCTATTGCTTCAAAAATTTCTCTTCTATTAACAAGGATTTGTTGAACATTATTAATTACTTCTGGTATAATGCTCAATGCCGCCGCTTTATCCTCTTTAGTAGTCATTTCTGATCTACCCGGAATTTTATAAAATGTGAGCAATTTGGTTAATTGCTTAAAATTCAATTCTCTTCTTAGCTGATCCATAATTACTTTTATAAGAAATATCAAATCTTTAAACCACATTTCAAATTTTTAATCCTCTGATTAAATTCCTGTGTTCCAGAACCGTCGGCTTCGCTAATACTATGCAAAAGCTTTGCCGTGGGCTGGTCGTCGCCCTCCGCTCGCTCCTCTCGCTTCGCCTGTCGGCCCCTATCTTGGCCAAAACTTTGCAGAAACTTAGCGGCGGGGTTACAAGCTAAAAAATCCTTGTCAAAATTCCTGTGTTCCAGAACCGCCACGGGTCTGACTAAGACTTGGCTGAGCTTGGCTTAGTCTTTGCAAAGGTTTGACTGAACTTGACCGAGGCTTGGTTAACCCAATAAATCCTTGATTAAATTCCTGTGTTCCAGAACCGCCGCGGGCTTGACTGAGACCTTGCTAAGACTTTACTGAGCATGACCTAGACTTTGCTAAGGTTTTACTGAGCTTGACCAAGGCTTAGTTAACCCAATAAATCCTTGATTAAATTCCTGATTAAATTTGAAAACCCAATTTAGCTTATAAGCTAAAAAATCCTTATCAAAATTCCTGTGTTCCAGAACCGTAGTTTTCTCCCTCTCTGCCCCAAACCCGATCCAATGGAGCTCCCAGGCCCATTGCCAGGTCTTGAGCGCAGGTTCCCATTGTGGAATTGGTTCAGCAGCTATTGAAGGGCCTTCGGCAGCGGGGACTTCCGGATGAGGTACCCTGGTTGATCTTGCTCCGGAATCATTTTCAGCATTCGGTTCAGATGCGGTGTTCCCACCACTCATTGTCTGCAAATAATAACGTGGATTCCGACTTACTCTTGAGATACTCTAAATACAAACAAATACCTGATCAGGGCAAAAACAAACAACACTGACACCCGAACAGTTATAAGAGGCTTTCATCTTAGCAGGGTTTGTTCACACATGAATAAGTTAGGAGTATCACTGTTCATGTTATTGGATGATCCGAATGAGGATTTATAATCCAACACCACTTCCGACTTGAATCATGATGCATTGAAAGCTTGCCTTACCGAGAAGACTGTTCTCTTCCCACCCCACCCTCTATAACTCTCCATCAAAATTGGTCACGTGATTTTCTCGCTTATTTTTGTTCAATACGTCTTAATTTAGCGCTTTAGTCTTTTTTCTCGGAAATTCTCGAATTTTTGGGCACGAGAAAAAGGTTTGTGAAACAAGTTGTGCACGTTCATTGACAGGTGAGTCTACTGTTCTTCAGTTCAATGAGCTTCAACAACAACAACGAATGCGTTATTTGCATGACCATAAATAAGTTAAAGTATTGCAAAAGCTGTTAGTCTAAATTTAAGAACTGATGCACGTGCAAAACATTACAAAACGTTACAGTTCTCATTCATTCATTCAGTGATATTAATTTGGTCCTTAATTCAAAGCATTGCGAGATAAATGAAACTAATTGACAGTTAATCAGAGGAATTCAGTGATTTGAAGTCAGGTATTTTAGTTTCTAGTTTGGAGAAAAATGTATCTCTGATCTGAGAATAAGCCTTACAATTTAGTCGGTCAGAAATGATTTTCATCTTCAATTTTGTTACCCTGTACAAAAGTAACATATCCTTTCATCGCGAGGGATTTTTTCGTATCTACTTGTTTCAATTCTAAGTTGATGACTACTTATTGCCCCCTCGGGTATTACTACTTATTGCCCCCTAGGGTGCCTCCTCGGGTTCCGGCCGAGAGGCCGGAACCCGAGGAGGCACCCTAATGTTCCCCGCGTAAATAAGAAGTATCGTATGGCCGTAGTGTTAGTATGCGAAAATTTTCTCGATTTGACGAAAATAGGCGCGCACGGTGGTCCCGGTTAATTTTCAGCATGTGCGCCTGGCTCAGCAACCGCGCAAACTGGGTTTAGCAAGTTTGGCAACGAGTCGTCACGATTTCATTCCAAGCTTTCTTATTTCATTCCAAGCTATAAGATGAGTATTTTTATCATTGAGTATCACATCATTAACAAAAAGCTATTCAGCAGTACTGGAATTCTTTAGTTTTAAAGAACTTGATTTGTCAGGCACAAATCAGTAACGTCGATCGACAGAACTTTGAACTTGATTTGTCAGACACAAATCAGCAACGTGGATCGACAGACTCGATTCAAACCACATCAGGAATAGCTCAAATATTTCAAAACCCAGTCAAAAACAAGAAAGGTGCTAACGTGAAATAACCGGGTTTTGTTCTTTCTCAAGTTCAAGAATGTCACACTCGAAGCCAAAGCAGTCGTTCGTTGCGTTTCGTAGACGACACTTTATGAACTCGGTTTTCACTGACCCGGGCATTTATTCATGTGCAGTTGATGCTTTTTTGGAAGTGTGTACACATTTGTTTATGTCATATTTATCAAATTTGCCAGCTAAAAATGAGTTCACGGCCTTGTTCAATGCCTTGTTGAAGGAAATTCGCGAACCTGTATGGTCATACATCATTGACCACTGTAGTTCATTTGTAGCCAGAGATTGTAGTGCCTGTTTTAGTCAAATATTTGAGCAAAGAACACTTGGTAATATGAATGTAGATGAGTCTTTTTTGTGACTTTAAGAACTTTTGATTCTTTCTGTAACACTTATGCAAAACTTGTGACTTTGAATAGCAAAATTCTTTTGACAGTAGTTACTGAACATGGATTACAACACTTGGGTTTAGATAAAAATATGTGGCCCCAGTATGTTACTGATGTGCATACAAACCCAGGACAACTGAATTGTGTCACCTGTAATACTCATTCTACTCGGCCTGTTTTGAGTAATGTATCAAACTCTAAATTCCTGTTTATTGAATTCCCTCCTGGGTTGATGAAGGACATAAATGTCTTTGAGTTGATTGAAATTGCTGGAGTTCATTACAAACTAAGAGGTGTTGTGCGTTGTAACAATAACCACTTCACTTACAAGTGCTGTTGAAAGTCATAGTAAATGGACTTATTTTGATGACCTTTGTTTTAGTGTAAAAGAGTTTGCAAATTTTTCTTCAGTGCGACAAGTTTATAAAGAAGGGTGGTTTTTCACAATTTATGAGCCAAGAGAAATGGAAATACAGTATGAACAAGATGAAATTTTCCACTGCAGACCAGAAACATCTGCAAATTACAATACATGTATGAACATGAAACCTAATGCTAGGCCAAGAGTTGCATGTGAGTCAGGTGCAAGAGAAATATTGGACAACTCCCTCATGGTAGAGCTAGAGAATACTAATGATGCTAAAATCAGTAATACTCTATCATTCTCAGGTGCTAAAGTTGTGCACAATCAGAAAAAAAAGAAAACACAAGGAAAAACGTTAATTTTACAAGAAATAGAAAAAGAAAGATTCCACAGAAAGAGGCAAATGCAAACATAACAAAGAGAAGTAAGAATTCTGATGAATCTGTGCAACCTTCTAAGAATTCATCAGTTTACTTTTCTGAGTTTCAAACAAATGAAGGTAACAATTTAACCTTACTATCACCCTTTGCTGATAATGTTCATGATAAGGATGACAAACCTTTGATGAACGAAATTGATTTTAAAAATCCAACAGCATATAATGAGGAACTTCATCAGCAAAAATCGTCCAAGGAAAATATGAGAAGATTTTATAATGCATTAAAATTTACAATTCATCAGTGCCGTGTCTGTCATGAGGCCTGGCCTTTGAAAACAAAACCAAAGAATTCTGCAAATTACATTTGCTCTCAATGTGTGCGTAACAAAATTGTTCCCAAAAAATTTTCAGCCGATAACTCTATGATACCTTCTCCAGTTCCCAAGGAGTTACAAGGCTTGACACAATTTGAAGAAATGCTCATTGCAAGAGCATTTCCTGTTATGCATGTGTACACAAAACCAAGGGGTGGTCAAAGAGCATATAAAGGCCATGTGCTTACTTTGCCTCAGGATGTACAACAACTTGCAGAAATACTTCCTAGGTGTCCAAAAGATTTGCCTGTGATTGTTTTTACTGTTAATGGTAAAGATAACAATTTTTCATTGGATTTTGTAGTGAGGCGCAAAAAAGTGGGAGAGGCACTTTATTGGTTAACTGGTAAAAATGCAAATGAGGAACCAAACAATCCTTTGTACAAAAATGTGAAGATAGATAGGGAAACTCTTGCTAATTTGCCAGAAAATGACATCCTTTCAGATGTTATGAGAGTAGAGGGTGAAGAAAAATCAGATGAAAATGAAGATGTGAATACATGTATTGACACTGGACCAGTTCATTTTGAAGATGATGGGAAAGTTTATAATGCAGAAACTGAAATGAATAGCTTTGTTCCAACCAACATTGACTCCAAAAAGGAAAAAGAAATTATTAATGAACAATTTCTTCATGTTCCACAATCATTCAATTGGGATATTGGTGATGAGCCATTGAATGAATTTAGTTGTCAATTCTTAGCATCAATGGCTTTTCCAACTTTATTTCCGGATGGAAAAGGTGATCCAACCAATAATGCAGTTTTTTCTGATACTTTGACCAATACATCTCAGTCATTTGCAGCTAAAAGACACTTCAACCTTTTCAACATCAAAGGACAAAAAGGATTGTTCTTCAAACAGTTGACTTTCACTGCATCGAAACAATCTGAAAACCTCCATGCAGAAACACCCTGTTCCTTTTTCATCAATTTTGAACGTCTTCCAACTGAAACATACTGAATTTGACTTGTGACTATAGTTTTCAATTCTTTTTTCGCCAGGTGTTTTAACCGCGTCCTTCAGTTATTGTTCTGTTTTATTCCAAAGACATTTTGCATTGCCTTACATTATTAACCAATTCATGTTGTCTTTGGAAGAGCCCTTTAATTATTATTCCCTTTTACTGTAAGGACATTTTGTATTGCCTTATATTTAACAAGTTCATGTTCTTTTTACAGAATATTACATTTTGAATACTGTTATACGCAATATTAACAAATGCTTTCATAACTTTTCATCGTTATAACGACATTTTTCATCGTTATACTACCTTTCTATTGTTCGTTAGAAATAAATAATTAAAGATCGTTTTGTTGTTTAACACGCGTTCTATTACATTTGCCTTGTTGATTGAACTCAGTATGACATGTTAAAATACCATTGCCCATCCTAAACACGATATGTATGAGGATTTCCATTAACCCAAGAAACAAAGTGTGATAATTGACAAAACACAAACACAACAAGGAATTTGCACTCACAAACTCTCAAACGAAAACTACATTTCAAATGTTCATAACAAATACATGGACAACCACATGCAGTCTTCATTCAGTCTTTACAAGGTCGGGGGCAGATTTAGTGACAACTATGACTAGTTCTAAATTTAAATAATGCTTTTCTCAAAGGGTTTTTTTCTTGTTAAAACTAGGTACGGGGAGGGGCTATATTCGTCATTGATTGTACAATAAAAACTGAGTTTTTGTGATTGTTGAAGGGTCTGATTCCAGTAAGAGACGTACTCATTTTTCATTTTGCCGATATATCGATTAACTACTGAGTTACTCAATGAATTACAGGAAAAGTCATAGTTTAGATCATAGTACTCAACCATTTTCACGATATTAGAGTAAAAGCTAGCTTTTCCGTTATGGTGAAGGTCAATTGAAATTTGTAGGGCCTGTTTAACTATAGAATCTTCATCTTTACCTATCAGATAATCTAAGTAATTTAGAATCTTTTTATTTATATCAATGATCATGGGGAATTTACCGAGTTCAGCTCTACAAGCAATGTTGGATGCCTTGTTACGTACTTGTAAATAGCGTTTACAGAATTGCAAATGGGTTTTTTCAATTGCAGAGCTGTCCCAGGATTTAAAATCTGATTTAACAAAAGCACCCCAAACTTCACTGTTGTAGGTTAGAATTGGTGAAATCATCGAGTCAAAAATTTTACACGCAAGTGATGGCTTAAGACTATTCAAATCCGTGTGCGCTGAAGAGCGCATGAAGAGCTTTTTGTCGGAGGTGTTCAAGCGAAAGTGTAAAATTTCCGGAAGATTTGATGCGAGTTACTAAGTAAGTATAGTTTTGGACAACGTCGATTACTTCATTGCCTATGCGGAAGTTATGTTCACATTTTCGTGTACATCGTTGAAAAATCATTATTTTGGTTTTCTTAGGATTTATTCTAAGCATCCATGAGTTGCAATATGAAGATAGTACGTTAAGGCAGTTTTGTAGACCAAGTTTGGATGGCGATAATATTATCAAATCATCTGCGTAAAGGAGAGAGTTGAGTCTGGTGCCATTTGGTAACACTAAAGGGTCGGATAAAACATTGTCAAATGAAAACGCTAGATCGTTAAGGTATAAGTTGAAGAGCAGAGGGCTTAAAATGCAGCCTTGCCGCACTCCTCTTGCGTATTGAAAAGATCGCGTTTTGTTATTTCCAATCCTGACAGAAGGAAGAAGGACGTTACGCAATGTATGGACGTCAAACTCCAAGTCAACAAGGCGTGACAGACGAGCTAAATTGAGCTTCTCTAAAGAGACTTTGGACTTCGAACTTTGTTTAAGAGGCAGCACGACTGTCTTTGGGGCTGTAACGTTAGAACAGTGAACTCAAAAAGTGGCCTAACATCACTTCTTTTGATGAGTTTAGGAAAGAAGTTAAGAAATGATGTCCATGCTGTACATGTGCTGTACATACTGTAGCTGGATTGTTTAATTAAGGTAATGCACATGCAAAATCTTCGTGTTTTCGAAGAACGAAAGAGTATAGCTACAGAATGCATAATGAAGTAAGAGATGATATGGAAATGTATCCAGGCCTTCTAAAGCAGGAAACGTACAAGGAACGATTTGTTCAAACACCGTGAAATGAAGTGACGAAAACATTAGTCAGCTTAGCGAAGTATTTTAGTTTTTAAGCGATTGAAGTTGACATGTCACAGCGTTATTTCAGTACAAAGTAATTTTGATTCATAGTTTAATACACTTTCTTCTCACTCTTAAGTCGTGTGTGTTCAAATACGGTGACGGACACGATTGTTTGCAGATTATAAGGGTTCCCTTCGCGACTTTGTTAGGTAACTTGTATTCAGGAAGGGAATGGAGAAAATTATAAAGCCTTTGTATGCCAGTCGACAAAATTTGCAACGGAGATTAACTTCGTTTCGGTTTCAACTGGAAAAAGAGACGACACGTCTGATGTAATGACAAAAGCAGCATTTGTGAAATTTTGCAGTTTGAGTTGGTGAACAACAAGCGCATAAAATGTAACACACGGGCCAAGGAAACAGAGGTTCGGCGAAACAAAACATTTGGTTAAATCGTGCGTATTTTAGCGGGTTCTGTGTTTCACAATTTGTAGTTACATTTGTCAGTTTTTTAGTTACGACTAAGTCGACTTACCTAAGGAATCCTGCAGTTCTCGGAATTCGTAAACAATCGGCCAAACTTTAATTTCTTGCTTCTTCGATTCAAGATTCTACCAGTCTCCACAGACAGACATGCGTTGTTTCTTATTATGTACACCACACTTTCTCCACAACCGTTACATTATGCAGCCCCGGTTCGCTATCATATTTCTTTTACTTCAAAGGTGAAATAGCGATGGCCACTTTACTCGCAAAGATAGCGATTTCTGTCACAATATTGCGCGTTTTGCATTCTTATGCAAAGATTTGACATAAAAACATGAGATATAAGGAGATGAGTGTTAACGCTTAAGTGCCCACAGCCAATTGGAAAAGGTATTCCATTTTTAAGTTAAAAAAAATTGAATGAAAAGTGCTTTCTTTTTATGTAATTACCTTTGCTTGTCTCACGTACAGCTTTGAATAATTATCACTCATATCTAACAAATTTCGAAGAAACTTTCGAACCATTGAAAAATGAACTTGACGTTAAATTGATTGTTTTTATAATTGATGTTATTCCCTCAATGACAATAAACTCATATTGTGTGTCGGTTCATTTGGACACCCCTTATAAAGCAGTAAGGTTTAAAAAAAGAGAAGAAAAGACGATTTAAGCACACAAACCATTAATTGAACTCTGGGCGCGAGTTTCAATACTCATTACGTTTCCTTTATGTTGTTTGTTATAGAATACTGAGGCGGTGTAGTGTAGGGTAATTCTGCAACCCCTTCATGGTTAATCATTTGTCACTGTCTACGCGCCAGTAATGTTTTTGTCGGAGATAATTTAATTATGTTGTATGATTTGGTTTGTATTGCGGTAACGATTCAGCGGTCACTCTGAAAAACTAAGTATCTTTATTTACGTGGTTTTTTTGTGGAGGACCCTAGTGCGCTTAGTCAGTCAATGCGACCGCTGTCAAAGAACTTGATTATCATGTAAATGTGAAATAACTTTTCTTTTGTGGCAGCTTAGGAATTTTCTTAGACTTTGAAACAGAAAAATTAATTCCCAAGTAAATAGAATCTATAAAAGAATTTATTTTTGCGTACAATATGCAATACAGCGGTGATGTGGCCATCTTTCGTACTGGGAACGTTAACGGTATTCCCAGAAATCTCAAAGTAATTGCGCGATAGAGCAATATACAAAACTGCCAAATAACCAGTTCCCAGTTGGCTTTATAGCTCTATTGGTTAGAGCGTTGCACCGGTATCGCCGCAAGGTCATGGGTTCGAATCCCGTTCAAGCCTGAATTTTTTTCTGGTTTTATCTTCGCAACTGCTCGAGTTGCGTTATTTGCGTACATAACTGCGACAATCTTTCACTTATCAAACCTTTCTTCCACACTTCACATTTATGAAATTTTGATATCTATTTACAATGGAAAAGTAACATTGCTTTCAACGACCTTGCCAGCAAACTTAAGCGCTTATCTGTGCTAAGTAGGGTTTCCTGCGTATTGAATCCTTAGTTTTCCTTGTGAACATCGTCCCCCGACATTTCGTCAAATCTCGTTCCCAGAGCGACCTCGTCCTCGTTCCCGTCCGCTGGTCAAGAGAACATGGGCTCTGGGAACCAGAGTGAACTTCCGACTTAACGCATGCGCATTGTGACTACCCATACGCATTAGTAATTTGACTGCGATTTGTGACTAAACGTGCAAAAACAAAAATCTAAATTTATATAACTCGACCTTCCCTCTTAGAAATCCCGAGTAGTAAGTTCTGAATAGATAATGTTGAAAAACGTGCAGCGAAAAGCTTGGCCCTAATTCAGTTTTCTTCCTCCGAAGGTTATTCCATGTTAAAATCACTGAAAGATGCTATGATCTTAGTGTTACAATATATTGATTAATTGCAGGAACACTGAACAAACGCTTCTTTAAGGACATGGAATAATCCAACATGCTCATTGCCATGTCCCAGTACTCACTCCTCTTGTTTTCGTTTGTTTAAAAAATTGGGTTTTCCAAAAACTTTCCAGGGACTTGGACATATTAGTCAACTATAATATACAGGCTTGGCAAATATTCGGATGTATTAATTCGAAAACAATTTTTGCATTGCACGGGTTTTCACTGGCAATCAGAATTTCAGTACTGGTAAAGCACGAGTTGTCTCGATACACTGTTCAACAGTTACAGACAGTCAAGTTTTAGTCAGCATCGCCAAACATCAGTTCTCAGACATTTTCAGTTTGATTTGTTCATCTTTGACTTTTCTTGATGACTTTATAGGCAAATTATTAGCGACACTGCTCATGGTGGAGGCAGCATTCTGTAGACTTATACGCATGCGTTTCTGCCTCTCTTCGATGACAGCGCTAACACAACACAGCACACTGGAGACGACACACAAACCAAGCGTAATTAATACTATGGTAAAATGCACCGCCATTGTTTTGCTATGATCATGGGACTTTAACTGGCCATCGTTAACGACGTAATCACCAAAGCCGATCGTGGAAACGCTGATAAAAATGAAATACGCGCCTTCGATGAACGCCCAATCATCCGTGTGTGACGTCAAAATGGCGCCAAACACAATCATGAGAATCATCAGTATGAAAGTTACAATAAAGCTCTTCATTTCAGCACTGACCGACACCGCCCTACACAGGCATGTTTTCTCCATGAATCGAAGGAAGACTCGGATGGACAGGCTCACGTGGTTTCCAACACTAATCAACATTAGCCCCGCCACAGGGATGGCGATCAAACTGAAGAAGATGCAAAACAGCTGACCTTGCCATGTTTGGGGTGTCATGTGACCGTAGCCTGCAACATAAAATATATGCGTTATTGACCAAGCTCAGAGGTCAAGAAACCTGCATATTGGCCGAGTTCCTCTTTTGTTTCTATCCAAACAAGCCTTTCGGTAAAAGATCTATGAGATGGCCATTTTGTTTTCGTTGCGGGACTGAAGGCGGGAAATCCCGAACGGACAAGATAAGCCACTTTTGCACACCTGGGTGGCCAGTCAGAACCCAGGATTCCCCTCAACTTATACCCACTCAAGGAACCAGCCAAAGAATAGGACGCATGAGTATATACAAGAGAAAATGAGGTAAGAGAACGTATCTTCCACACTTGGTTCTCTTACTATGATAAGGGGACTTTTCTATTTTTAGATTCGGAAACTATTTTAACTGACCAATGGCTGATGTCCTTTTCATCACGTGGTTGTAATTTCAATGCGTCATGTGGAAACCGCACAGCCATAGAACGAGACATAAACAGATTCCGCGATAAAAATAGATTCTGTTCCCATAACATATCAGACGGGGTTATGTTCTATTTTCTCTGTTTCTCTTGGTACATACTAACTCAGCAACCTTGGCATTTTGAGAAATCTGATTGGATCACTATCTCTGAATATTCCATATTAGTATATACCAACTCAGTAACCTTGGCATTTTGAGCAATCTGATAGGCGCTCTGTCTCGGGATATTCAACATTATATCTACAACCCCTGGACATGAGCAAACAGGCGCTCTGTTTGGTTCCCTTCTCACAGGCTATCAGCTCTTATAACCCAGCGATTGATTTTTGCGCCATCGTATTGGCTATTTTTGGTCACGTGGTGTCAAAAAGCCTGACGGGTATCAGGCGATATACTCCAGCCGCGTGGATATTTGTCCTGCAATTTTTCAGTCGCAAGATAACATAACAAAGTCATTCTCTTTCAAGTTTTTTTTTCACCATCAACTCGTTTTGTAGAATCTAGTGACAATATAATTAAGTAGCTAGTCGCAATTGTAGCTCCGGATAAAACAGAGAATCAACAAAAAATACTGATGGTGTTTTTGGCCTGGAGGTGCACTTATGGCTGTTTGACTTATCGTAGTGTTAGTGGTATGGTTCGATTTTCTTTTCT